>JAHZNE010004958.1:13502-38117 GCA_027744055.1 Callyntrura sp. NNG-2020
GTCCCCCCCGGTTCCTACAGCCATGTTAACAAACACATGCTGGAATATAGGCAAACATATGACTAGTTACCTTGTGAAGCAAGTTAGATCGAAATGGTGACCTTGAATTTGAATTACCGTAAATTCTTGGATTATGATCATTCCAAGTCTAGGGTTCCTCAGACAAACATTGTAAACATAGTTAATATGGATTGGTCATACCTTACATTAGAACTACAAAAACTCTTGTAAAGAAGGGGATGAGCTTAAACATTTAAATTCATAAAAATTGTTTATGGATGATGTGAAAAATGTTATGTTATTAATATAAATAATTGTTTAAAATGGAAGGAAAATAATATTAAGCAACATTAACATTACATTAACATGTAGACCGTCGTGTGTCAGAGGTAGAAAGCATCAGAGAGGTCGACTTCATTTTATTGCAGTTTTTTATTTTATTTCCCCCACAAGTCAGTAATAAGGAATTAAAATAATCATCGGCTGCTCACATACAAGGTTGTCATTTCAGCACAGGTACACCAAGTTTTCCCATATTTTGATTAAGAAGCGCTTTATTTTAATTTTGCTTTTATAGAATATAACCAACGTAACAATAAATTATTATTGTTACATTTAAGTTCGTGAACTCAGGGGTACGGTGAAACGTTATTAACGCGTATGCTTATAACGGCGCAGGTAATTCCATATGACACTTCAATACAATAAAGCAAAATATAAAAAGAAAGAGCCAGTAAGTTGAATGACTGACATCAAGGAAAGCTGTCTGTAACAATAAAAGTGGCCGTTTTAAGAATTTCAAGAGTATCTGTAAAACCAAGCTAAATGGAACATAAGCCATTGTATTTTTTGCAGTGCCGCCGTAGTGGCTCTCTATTTGTTCTCGCCAGTCGCCACCTGTCTATTTTCAACAGCGAGTGCTAAAAAAAAGTAGTAAATGATACCATATTATTATTATTCCCATTAAAAGCGCAACTTGTCACGATACGACCACAGCATTTTAATGAAGACTTCATGACAGACAATATTGAAAATTTGTGTGACTGACGGACTGAGAGAGAGAGAGAGAGATAGAGAAAAAAACGAATCTCCTTCTTGGCTTGTTTGGTGAACCGTCTCCCTCGCCGCTTGCGTGCGTGTGTCTGAAAACATACTCTATCTTTCGGATTTGGAATATTTAAATTGTTGGACCGCTGCTGCTGTCATGTATCTTATGTGTATCCTCCATCAGAGTGAGTGGTGAGTGAGTAGCAAGCAAAAAATGTGTGTAGACACCTTCCGAAAAAATGAAAATCTGGCAGTGTGTGTAATGCAACGATTATGACAAAGCTGTTCATACAGTAATGATACCCTGTGATACCGTGTATTTCCCCGCATTACACATAAAACCAGCAAAAAATCCATCCAAGGCAAGGTGGGGGTGCAAGAGGGGCAGGCGTTCACAGGCAAACGCCTGCCCCCATTGCAAGTTTTAACTATAAACCCGTCGTCCGTCATGTCCTTCAACTCTAACTTGCTCCTTTCTATAAGAAAAAATTAGCCCTCCTGGACGACGTTTGGGATGAAGGGCCCCATTCCCCCAAAAAGTGTACATAGCAAGTACCCAAAAGTGACAGTGAAATAGTCTCTCTCTTTCGCATCTCTATCATCTCTTGCTAGGCATGTTTTTGTTTTTATTATTGTTTTCGAGTCAGTTTTCAGTAGTTACGTGCGAGTTTAATGACTTTTTTGTGGTAGCTTATAAGTAATACGCCTCACTGACAAAAGCACACACACATGACGATGATAATCACGACGATGATAGCAAGGCATTGAATACATTATTTTTTCCACCTCTCTCTCTCTCTCTCCACTGCACAGTCTGAACCACCACCTTGGTTAGGCTATACCGTTGTCGTTATTCGTTATTATTATCGTCGTCGCTACCACCACCACCAGCACCGTTTCATTTTTCTTAAACACTTGTATCCCTGCTGCCAGCAAGTAAACAGTGCCAGCTTAAATTGCAGTGTACTAGTACGACGACATGCTACCATGATGACTCCTCTTTTGTTTCTTGTGAATTTCGACGATGATCTTGATGATGATGATGATGACGATGATATAACATGCTGTTGCTGCTACTACTGCTACTTCTGTTGCTCCTGGTATATGACCATGATACGGTTTCACTCACTGCTGGGCTATAATATGCATAATAACAGGCAAAACGTGTATATTAAGATAAAATACGCTGCTCTCCTCCTCAATCCTGGTCGTCGTCGTAAAATTATTTACTTCGACGATGCATACAAAATGCTTCCTGAATTTTAATTTCTTTCTTCACAAAAATATGTGAAAGATTCAGATTAAAAATGACTGAACAAGAAAAAAAATCTCCCAAGACAGATGAATTACAATACAGTCCATAGTCCAAAAATGAAGCGAGAGAGGTAACAAACTCCTCGCGTACCCTCGCACACAACTGCCAACCCGACCAGAGCTAGAGAGTTGAATAATAGGGGAATGCAATGCAATGACACAGCAACGTTCAACATTTTTTTCTCTTTTTTTTGAGCATGAGCATCCATAACAGCAACAAGGGAGAAGAATCTTGACGATTTACAAATAACAATTCGACAGGAACAATAAGGAATGACCAGCTTTGTATTCCTTTGAACTCTCTTACAGTGGCGTACCGGTGGGGCGAGTAGGTATTGACAAGGCGGCAAGGAGAATATATCTGGGGAAAAGGGAAACCCACATTTTATTTCGATAAAATTCCGCATTGGTCAATAAACTGGAGGAGAATGATTGATGAAGGCGATAAAATACGCATCTCTCTCTGTGTGTACAGATGAGATGACGTTTTTAAGGTGAATCAACTTGTGTCGCTGTCTAAGCGTGTGCGATTGGTAAGCGCCGCAAAAATGGGATTCTTATCGCTTTTCTTAATCTATGCGGACAACCAAGACTGTACAAAAAGTGCACTGACTTTTGCAAGGAATTAACACTCCTTTATTGAGAAGGGATGTACATGGAACGGCAGGGTAATAATGTAATAAACTTCTTTTTATTTTTTAAATTTTCCCCGCAGTTGTCAAAGTAACGTTGGTTTTGATATTTCACATTTTTACATTTTCTCCGACTGACAATCGAAGGTAGGATACGGCCAGGAATTACAACAGATTTTGACGACGTAGAACAATTAGGAATGCTGCTTATGTATATCTACCTGTCATCTGTCATTATGGAACATCAGCGAACGTGTCAGAACGCTTAAAGAGTAATTATCGCTGAAATATTGTAGAGGGTGGTTGGTTACCCCATTATTAGCCGAAGAAAAAAAATTGTAACGCTAAATGGGACATAAAATTTGAAGGGAAAAATATCGTTGCGTGTGGTGGTGTATGTTATGTGAGGAGGAGGATGAGGATGACGATTGCTGGCTTTAGTCAATATTATATAACTTAATCGCTGCTGATGCTGCTGCTACCGTTCGTGTCATCATCCTTTTTTAGATAACGCCACGCAACAACAAAACAACGCGCACACATGCAATCAAGCAGCATTTATCATCTCACCACCTGTGTGCTGTAAGTGTGTGTGTGTGTGTTGACAGGGAGGGATGGTTGGTTGGATGATGATGGTGATGATGTGCGAGGATATTTGTAATTTTTTTGACGACAACGATCCTGTTGTGGAGTAAGCTACCACTTGAGTGATGATGATGGCACTGGTGATAATGATGATGACAATGAGTGCACAGGTATCTCTTTTCCCTTTTCACGCTCTTATCATAATTATTGCTCCCGATGAAGAAAAAAACAATTAGAGAGATGCTCTTTTACGCACTCACAAGAGACCACCAAATGCTACCAGGTGAGACGCTGATAATTTGAAGATAAAAAAATTTGTGATGACAACGAAAAAGGATAGTTAGTTTTGAAGTTGTCACAATATTTGTAGTATACCGAATTGGAACACTACTGCACCATTAATGATATTTTTAAAAGGTGTGAAATATGAAAGACATTAAGAGTTGACAAAACTATTTAATGTTTCGATCCCTCTGTCTCTCTCTCTCCCTATGTTAATGATTTCCTTTGCACTTTAAAAAAAATTGGTCATGCCATCGTGATGCATCATCACCGTCATTATCATCGACATTGTCATAACAACTGTTAATGATAAATAATGGAATGGATTGAATAGGGATACAATTATGCCGTGGAACTGGCACTTGTGTGGGTGGTTGTCGTTGTCATGGATAGGAAGAAGTGGATAACATGTCACACTTCCTGTGTAGATGACAGTTTCAAGGAAAAAGTTTGGGCAGGGTGCAATTGCTAATGCGAAATTAAATGGTTTTTGGAACGAAACAGGGAAATTCTCAAGTAGCCCCAAACATGTGGTAGCACCGTGGCTGTAGCTCACACAAGCAGTTAGACACGATAGAACCTTTTTGCCGCAAACTCTACAAGATTCCCTTCAGTCTCGACGCGGGGGGGGGGTTGGAGAAACCCTCCCTCCTCACGGAATAAGAGAAGTACTTTGAGAGGATGTTATAATAATTTATAAATGACTAAATGGGAAAATGAGGAAGCCTACTGCTCCTGTTGTGCGATGGAGGTCATTTTTGTAGAGAGCGACGCTGTCGTTTCGATAGGTGGTGGCAGTGGAAGCGACCCATATTCTGGCGAAACACTGACAATTGCCATGAAACAGTCTTCCCCACTCTTTCCATCCTGATCACTTGAATAATAATGAATACCACTGATTGTGTAGCAATACTAATGAATATCATTACACATCTTTCTTGTTACATCTCCCCACAGAAAAATAGCAAGAATCAGAGAAGCAAAACAGATTGCAGCAGTAGAATCTCTGAAATGGTGGACTGGTTTGCTGGGAAAATGTTGCAATTGTCCCCATCATCATCATCATCGCCAATGTCCCAAAATTGGTATTTGCACAGAACTATAACTATTTTGCAACAAAAATCTCAAAAAATTACCCTCATATGTAATAGGAATCGCAGAGCTGACAAATAAATATATAAATAGCTAATGACAACAACGACAACAACAACGATGGCATCGAGAATAGGACCGGAGTAGGTCTCTGGTAGAGAACGCTGCAGAGATACAACAAAATCGTCATAATAAAGAGAGAAAAAATGGAATGATTACAATGGGGGGGAAATGTAGGCCGAGGCTACATGGATGGATTCCTCGCCACAGGATGATCATCCTCCTCTTGAAAACGATTCCCGTTTGTAACGTACTCTCACCTACATTTTTCCTCCTCGACAGAATCAGAAATGAGTTGTTTAGTGGTGGCGCTAACGTGGGAGATTGTTGGAGTCAACCAAATATTACATCTCTCTCTCTCTCTCTCTTTCAGCCTAGATGCGATTGGTATTATTAATACTGCTGTTATTATTCTCATCCTCATCATCATTACAACTGTTTATTGAAAGGACATTAGCATAAAAGCAGAGCAGTAGCACATAATATGAGCGGCTGGGTAGTAGTGTCATCTCTACGTACTTTGCATACAGCCACGCTGGTGATGATGTTGATGATGATGGTAGTTGCAAGTAGCGACTCCATAAAAATGGGGACAGGGCGATGACGATAACAATGATCATCAGTATTGTAATTGTAAACTGCACCAAGGATGCATGAGAGAGGGAGAGAGAGAATTGGGAAAAAGTGTGGGCTTACTGTGGGTATTAGAGGGGGCCAGTGGCGTTGATTTTCCATAAGGACACCAACTTTCATTGAATAATGGGGAACATAATAGAAGTCATAATAAGATGGTGATGAGGACGATGAAGGGATAGCCTCATAAATAAATATGCAGTTATCAGGTTGATAATAATAGCAATAATAATGGTGTTGGTAATAGAGGAGGAGGAGAGGGTATTCATTAGCGTGGAAATGAGGAGAGAGAGAGAAATAAAGTAGAAAAGATAAAGTGTCGCAGTAAAAGAGTCACCGTCACTAGCGTAATCATCATCAGCATCATCATCCTCCATCCAGCCAAGCAGCCGCGTTTTTCCCCAAGAAGAGTTTGATGCAGAGAGAGAGAGAGAGAGAAATGAAAATGGTAACAGGTACGTGTGTGGAAACGCAAATTGGTTTGGTTGCGGATGGATGGATGCTGTTTGGTTGAAATAGTTACATCCGTCGTTGTCAATGTGGTAGTCCCCAGCTCCGCTACCACTCCTGCTGTAGTGTGGATTATACGTTTTTTGGGGAAAAATCCAAGTGGAGTGAGATGGTGTGAGACAGAAGCGTTTAAAAAAGTAAAATAAATAGAAATTGGGAAGAATATTGTGGGTAAATGCTGGGATTGGAGAGGAAGATGATGAAAATGATGATGATGAGTGGAGAATAGATAAATAGGGAGATTTGGAGGAAAATGACAGCCCGGCAGCAGCACAGGAGAGTGATCGGTATGCAAGGTGGATAAATAGCCAGTGAATACTTATTAGAATGAATGAATACGCTGCTCTCTCTCTCTCTCTCTCAACTCCCAACACATCGACTGGTAATGATAATAACAACAGTAATAATAACCTAAATACTGTCGTGTCTTGTCTTTCCGCTACCTCTCTACTGGTTGATGGTGATGACGACGACAGCAACAAAATAGGATCAAGTTTCAAAGTAGGGAAATACGTGGAAAAGAAAAAAAGCGATAATAAAAATGAGAGTGATGGCTTTAATGTGAGCAGACATTGAGGAGAGTGGAGAGATTCAAGGAAAATCTGCTGCGGGTTGGAGCTCGGTGCATTAATATAGCACGTTGTCTGTACCGCTGTGTTGAATGAGGACATCAGCATCATAATGATCATCATCGTACGTCATAATACAACTAAAAATGTGGAACGTGTAACAAGGTCTACTTGACAGGCGACAAACTAAATGGTCAAAATACTAAGTGTGGTCACTACTTGTTTAATGGTATAAAAATGGAGTGCTCCAGCATTGGTCAGCGATTTATTGACGAAAAAATATGAAATGACGGGGAAGGTATAAATCCTCTAGAACATTGCTTGGCTAAATTCTGACGACAGGTGTCGGGGTGTCATCACCACGACAACTCAGCAGAACACTTCACGGACACTGCTGTGCCCTCCTCTCCCTCTCTCTCTTGAAGCACACGCAGCCGTGTAAAGGACAACAGATAACAAGGAACAAAAATGATTTAATTGAATGACTACGTAATGTGTCAGTGTAATTATTATAATGCAGTGGGGCTGTGTATGAAGGTTGATGACTTGATGAGTCGAAGGAGAATGAAGATGTCGGGATCATACCACGCCGCACTCGCTCCCTTCATTGCAATAACGCACGCTGCTAATCATAACATTTATTGTTCAAGGTGCCAGGCTTAAGAGACATTTATGCAGCTGTTGGGATCATTCTGACTGCAAGCCTCGTTTCGTTAGGCTGCGCGCGCGAACGCGCGGCCTGCTTTTTGATGAAATTCTGTGAAATCCCCCAAACTAACAGGGCAATCACATATCTATTGTAAAAAATACGTATCTATCAATCCATCCATCCAATTTTTTTCTTTTCCGCTGAACACCGAGTTTGCATAAAAAGGATGGTCGGTAATCATAACAAATAGGAATAATGATGATGATGATAGGTAGTTGAGTTGATGTTTTTCTGTGGGGTTGTTGCGTGGGTGGATATATCTCTGTCTGTCTGGGATATACATATATACACCACTTACCTGCAGTAGTGTGACACACTCGCGGATCCACACAACATTTGAACTAGAAACCTGGATGCATTTTGATTAAATACCAAAAAATCGTTACAAATCCAAAAAACGGAGAATACTACACTCACATATGCATACACACACATGCTGCCACCCCCGCCGCCCCCGTCAACCTCCTCACTATTTACCAGACGACTAGGACGATTACTATTTTATTTATTTCTCTGATTTATTCATTTTTCTTCTGCTGCCATTCACTCCCCATCCGCGCTCGTAAACTGAATCCATTCATTTCGATTAGGTTTTAAGCCACACACAAAAACTCTCTCCGTTCTGCTACTGCGGAAAAATGGTATGCAAAAAGCTATCAAGCTGCTGCTGTTGGGGTATTTGACTGTATGTGTGTGTGTGAGAGAGCGTCGACGACAACGATACGATAATAATATTAATGGGGGATACTTAAACGGCATGGAAATTCCTGAATGATCCTCAGCAACAACAACACAGAGAACAACAAGGAACCATGGCTGTGCCACAAATTAACTTGCCATACCACAGCCGGATCCATTTTTCCACCAATAAACCTGCGCAGCGCAGTAAACTCCAAGAATACTAAAATCAAGAAATAAATGCGACGGATATTTGGAAAGTTGGTGGTGTTTTAAAATTGTTCCATTTTATTGCCCTTTAAAAAATAAATATTTTTTTTTCTATTCATCATACCACCCACGGTTTTACATTCACGTACCAGCATACAAGAGCACACTCGCCACCACCGTCCTCCACCTCATGTCATTCTCTCTCTCTCTCTCTCGCCATCCGTGATTTTAATATTGTCCCAGAGAGCCACCACACACACAATAATTGCAATTCTTTCTGCTTTTGCTTTTTAAGCTGCTGACATCGAAAAATGATTCGTTTTGGCACGGTAACGTAATGACCTTAAAAGAATTATTGAAGATGAAATAATAATAATAATCAACCAGCAGCGCAAAAAAGCAGCTCTAGAAAAATTATTATTGTCGTCCAAATGACACGATTAGCAATCTCTCCACACCAACACATATAGAAGCAGGCCAACATGTAAATCAATACAGCGCGCACCTCTACAGTTTCAATTCCCCCGTACTACCGCGTAGCACTACCTCCCCCACCACCGGTGGTGGTGATGGTGGAAAAAAACCGTTTTTGAGTTGACGATTGTTTGTTGGCCAATAAAGAGTGGAGCTACCACCAGCGTGCTGTTTACACATTTCTCTCTGCATATTATATACTTTTTTATTACTTTTGTTGTTGTGTCGACGTCGTCGTGGTCGTGGCATGCATAACGAAATTGTGCACACACACATCAAGGTATTGTTCACCAGAAGGAAAAAAAAGTTGGTCGTAAGTTGTAAGAGAAAAATTAGAATAAAAAACGTCAATGAGCCATCACTAGCATCGTCGTCGTCGTCATCATCATCAAACATAATCCCCAGGCCAGAGAGTGTTCTGGCCACGTAGGCAGGTGTGTTGCTAATTTTTTATGGACATTAAAAATATTTTTGGTAAGACGTCGTCGTGCCTGCGCGTCGTCGTCGACGTGAACGGGCATGAATAAAATGGTGCTGGCAGGTAAGTGGAGTACAGAGGAGAGTGTCCCTAAAAAAATGGATGGCCACGTCAGCATATTATTCGCATGCGCCTGGGCATTTCATTTTTTAATTTATGGCGCCTTTTCTACAATAACCGTTTCAATTGCAACACAGGAGACAGACGCTACCATGGAAAGGGGAATTTGTGTTGGTACTCAAGAGGAGGGGGAATCTTTCTTACCGGAGAAATTCTGGTCATGATGAATGTGGATAATATATGACGAGGTGTAATTGATTGGGATTTGTGTGAGTGCTCTGGTGTGCACTCAAAAAGTCAGTCAGTCAACGAACGATCAATAATAATAACAAAAATAACAATAACAAATAACAATGATGCATACCCGTCATTTCTTCCCGCTTGAAATAATGTCAGCAGAAGAGAGAGAGAGAGAGAGAGAGAGAGAGAACTCTAACGGCTCGTGTAGCTAAAACTGGTTTCCTTTTCCCTGGCAAAATTGAATGGCATTTTAGACTAATTTTGACGTTTAAATTGTTTCGAGTGGAAACTCAATTTACATCCATCCTAGTTTCGATCTCCATTTTGTTCCTTATTTTTTTAGTAGTCTTTCACACAGAGGCGAGCATTCTCTCTCTCTCTCTCTGTCTCTCTCTGCATATCAACATCTGTGAGTGAGCATGCACTGGAATAAAGATGCGGGCTAACAAAATGGTAATACACCTGTCCACATACAAAAACAAGTTGCAGGTCATGCAAACAAAAATACACACACACACACAACGTGTGTGCTGTTGTGTATAATATCCTCCTCTCCTAAATACAATTCCCATCGTCGTCGACCTCCTCTCCTCCTCATCATCCTCTCTCATTATTATTTATTTTCGCCGAGCAATAGATAAAAATTTATTACAAGGCTTTTCTCTCTTTCTCAAGTACTACAGGGAGGTATACCACCACCACCATCATCATCAGCATCAATGGTGTCGAATTTCAGTTCTGCTGGTCTCCTGTCCACTTTCATTTTTTTACCTGCACTCTCTCACACAGACACACTCTCACTTTTGTAGGTGTGTGTGTGTATTACAGTGTGGTTAGTGGTGACTGCCTACCTAATAATAACAACAACGATAACACTTTTTCTCTCGCTACTTGATTAGGAATAATCAGATCCCCACTTGCCTCAGCAACCTCAACCCAGACCAGACCAAGCGACCACTTGTGTAAATAGCCAGACCAGGCCAGGCCAGAAAAGTCGTAATGATGGTGAAGTTGATGACATTATGATGGTAAAAAACAAGCAGATGTTTTCTTTTCTCTCTGTCTCGCCACTACTCTGTACTGCCTTGGCGATGATGATGATGATGATTATGATGTGGTAGCGGAGAGTGATACCGATACTCTTCGTTTTTACTGGAAGTAATAATAATGATGCTCACGACGACGATGTGAATGAATACATTAATTCGCGGACATGTGTATCCCTCCTCCACCACCACACTGTCGTATCATCATCAGCAGCAGCAGCAGTAGCACCGCACCACTGGTGCTGTTGCTTCAATGTTTGGTCCATCCATTTAGAAAAAAGGGAAAAATAGAAAGTGAATTGAAAATGAGGATTAAATAACAACAGGTATGTAATGTATTCCAAAACAGGCAGCAGCAGTAGTAGTAGCAGGGCTGCTGTCATAGTATCTATTTTGCTACATCTCCACTGTACCGTTCTAATAGAAAACTCGCCGCCGACAAACAACTCTCTCGAGAGAGGATAAAAAAAAATGTACAACAGCAGCAACAACAACAACGGCTACAAGAGAGGATATGAGGATGTATTGTCCATAGAGTGGAGTCGAGAAATTTTTTCCACACAAACACGCTTACACAAACCAGACTTGATCATTTGCATATAATACAACTATCCACATCATCATCATCATCATCATTGTGATCATCATTACAATGATGATGATCATCGCGGCGATTTAAAAATCCTCGTTTAATTCCCCCGGAGTAGGAGAGAGAGAGGTAAGGAGAGAATGGTTGTGTGGCAAAAGTAGCAAGACTTTTTGGTTGGCAAAGAAGGAGGAAGGAAGGAAGCGAGAGGATAAAATGTTAAAGCGAGCTCCCATAATAATGAGCGAACCAACGGAAATTCGTCACTGAGAGAGAGAGAGAGAGAGAGAGAAGGACCATGTTATGATCATGATGAGGATGATGATGATGGAAACTCTGGTTGTGTGGGAGAGAGAAGACACAGAGAGTTTTTAATATTCATCAGCATGTCCAGGATAATGTGTTGCAATAAATGTTATACAAAAAACCATAACAACATATATTGGGAATAGATTTGAAAGTTGACATGCATCTTCCCTCCACACACAAATTTCCCCCCTTTTCCTGTACTCATTTGCATAATAATAATAATAAATAATAATAATAATAGTAGTAGCAGCAGTAGTAACAATTATAATTATAATCGTGCAACAATCCCTCTCTTCCACGGTATTATATATATGGGACCTCCCTATCTGGTACACGCACACACATACAGAGGCACCGGCAGGATATCATGTACGGTACCTCCATTTCAATGGGCTTGTGCACTTTCACTTTGATGAACACAGTCCTTTGCCACAATTTAGATACCCCACTACTGGCTATGTTTCTGGGGTTGCTAGTTACCATCGTCCCTAGAGTTTCGATTACCACATCGTTCAGATGCTACATTTTTAGACAGAAAAAAACGTTCATTTTTTGTGGTGGACAGGCAAAGATCATCATCGTCGTCGTCATCATCATTAAATCCGTCCGTTGGGGAGGAGGAGGAGGATGACGATGATAAAGACAATGAACAAAGAGCACCATCATCATCATCGTCCCAGGGTAGAGAGTAGAGAGAAGTACACACACGGAAAAAAAGAAGAAGAAACGAAAAGAAAAAAAAGAGAGGAAAGAGGAAGTGAGTAAGCTAGAATCTGGTTTCTTTGATCATCCATTCATTTCTGTGATGATGATCATCATTCTCATTGTCAAATTTCTCTCTGGCTCCTCTTTTGCTTTTGTACATTTTCTACCAAATTTTTACTCCTCTCTCATTGATTAAATGCGAACCCAGTTGAGAGAGAGAGAGAGAGAAAGAGAGGCTTTGAGTTAAACTGCGACTACTGCTGCGGCACACCAACAATCATCATTTCTTATTTCTTATATTCCATTTGAGACCTCACTCTTCTGCTGGCAGTACAATAGCCTTTTGCCTCTCCTGCAAGGTCTGCTCTCACTCGGGGTACACATTTTTCGTATAAGATGATAAAAATGTAGACGGCGTTTCACATTTTTCCTGGCTGATTGTGTGAGAGAGATGATGTTCATTAGAAAACAAATAGTGATGAGGTACGTGTACTACCGATGTCGTATACATTAAAAAGATAAGGTTTTTTTTATCGGGCAAAGCACTCTAATACGCCGTCGGTGGAGCAATGTGATGTATATGGGGACGTGTTGTCGTTGTAACAAACGGCAGTTTTTTGTGGGTAAACTGGTGATGATGATGATGATGATGATGATGACGGTGGTGTGTGGTGTAGTGATGGTTTTCAAGGGGGCAAAAATGTTTTGTACAAAGTATGTATGTGTGTGTGTATGGTAGGGTGGACAAAAAAGGACTTTCCCATCTTTGATCTTGCTCGACGTCTTTTGAACAAAAAATTGTTTCCTTCCTCCTCTCTAGCGTCGCTGATGATGATGATGATGATGATAGTTACTTGTTATTTTGCATTTTCGATTCTTTTCTTTCTGGGCAGACATACAAGATGTGTTGCTGGCATTGTTGCGAATGGTGAGGGTGATGAGGGAGGTGGTAGTGGTAGTTGTGTATGGGAGATTTCACAAGTGCAGAGGTTTATTTTTGTTGAGAGAGAGAGACAGGGAGAGAGAGAGAGGCTTGTTTTGGGGGAGATGATGAGGATGAAGAGAGAAACATTCCGAGAGGGGTAATGAAAGAGCAAGACGACAAAGGTGGGATAACAATGATGATGATAAGAATAAAATAGTGGTTGTTGTAGTCGTACTAATATCACGGCCTGTTTCACATTTATTCAATGCCTGTCAGCTTGAGCAAGACAACAACATAAAATGTTTTAAACAATTGAGAAAAAAGTATTTACGCGAATTTAGTTGTCATTTTATGTTCTGTTTACACATTAAAGTAGCCCGTGTACAAAAGAGATAGTTAGGGCGCTTTTAATCGTGGCATAGGTACGGGTCTGTTTCATCGGGTATCCGGCCAAGGACTGTCTGTTAGGAGCCTCTTTTTGTCACAGTATGGCTGGCTGTACGTTTGCCAGTATTGATTTTTAGAATATATTGTTACACTGCGAATTTTACATACGTACATTAACTTCTGCATACATGCACCTGTGAACGGTGAGGACAATTATTGAATGGAAAAATGCCTCATTTATTATCGCCTTCAAGCGTCCTCTGCAATTTACATCGTCCATGTTTCCCTTCTCCGAGACATCAGTTTTACCTGCCCGCTCCCATCCTCTAGTTTTACAGTTAAATTCCTTGCCAACTTTTATGTCTTGTTCCACTTCTCCCCTCTTTCCCCTCCCCCTCCTGCTCTCTTGTAGTGTGAAAGCAGGTTCATTGTTGCTGTTTTGTCAATTTAGCAATTTACGCACACAGAGAGCAGTCTATACAGTCTCCCAAATAAAGTACCCACTTGTATTCCCCTCCCATTTAATCCTGTGTGTGTGCACCCAGTTAATTATCACATTATTATTAACCGTTTTCGCTGCTACCTGTCACAATCCCACTTGACGCTGATCACGATGATTACGCTCCTACACTGCTTACAGGAGCGTTTCTCTTTGAGTGCCACACATCGACGACGGAATCACTGAGCTTCAACGAGAAAGAAGGGGTGTCTCTCTCAAGCTATCACTACTACAACAGTTATTGTTATTACCCCGTATCAATATTACGAACACCTTGTGTCTACCTCCATACACACACACACACACCTGCCTCCCCAAAAATTATGCCTACCAACCATTTTTGAAGTTATCATCATCCTCATCACCACCATCCTCACATCATGCCCACTTTTATGACAGCGTTTTGTCAGAAGGTGAGGCGCAAAAATTATACTACATCGTTACAAGCAGAGCGTTGTCATTACCAGTTCATCTGTTCTTTTCTTCTTTTCTTGAAAAAAAGAGAAAATTGTTACACCTGAGCGCTTGATCCTTCTCCACTTGTCGTTGTCATCATCATCCTCCTCTCAATTGCGTACACAAAAAAGGAACGACAACATCATCATTGCCATTTTACAAAGAAAATATATAATACTGAGAGAGATGATGATGATGATGATGACGACGATGATGATCATTGTCAATTGTCATCTTCATCATTCCCAGTGATGACGAGCCAATGAGCCTCCACCTTACATTCATATTCTCTCTCAGTCAGTACGTCTCTCTCTCTCTCTCTACCTTGTCATCAGGTACGCATTTAAAAATAGGAAAAAATAACACGACAATTTTTTTTCTCTCCTCTTCTCCCACCAATAATACCCTTGCTGTGTGCTACTGTTCCTTGCAAAAATACTCTCCACCACCGCCACCGCTGCCTTTTCTGCGCTGACAATGCTGGCAAGAGAAAAATGGCAATAATGAGTGCACAAAAGCCACAACGCGTTTTGTTCACTCTCATCCTGTCTCCTCGCACTCAACTGAGCACAGCAAACAGGGCAAAACAGGCAGGAGGGACAATCATACTCACTTGTTTCTCTTTTTCAAAAGGAAAAAAAAAGATTTGAGCATTTTTGCTGTTTTGCCGTTGTCGTTGTCACCATCACACTGCACTACACTACAACTCGTCGTCATCTTTCCCGTCAGCACCCTCTCGCCGCTCGGCAGGCTTGTCACCATGACAAAAAGAAGTCTTCAAGATTTCAAGTAATTATTGTAATTAGCCCACACAATAGCAGGCCAGAAAAAAAGAGCAGAGGAGTAATGGTAACAGTAGCAGCAGTAACAATGGTGGTGCACGCGAAAAGAAAAACGAAGAGAGAGAAAGGGACAAATTGTTTTTTGGAGGTGCCCTTTTTCTTGTTTTGTTGATGTCGTGTTGGACGGCGTTTTTTATGGCGAGAAAGGACGTACACTGTGTATGACACGCAGAGGCGTTATGGGAGAGAAGATGAGGATGGTCGACAGAGAGAAAAGAAAGAATGGCCTGACGACGTGCTTCTGAACGGGACCAACGACGCGTTTTGTTGTTGTTACTATTATCATTACAGTTGTTATTGGCGTTTATTACAATAATAAGATGTATAATGGTGGGAGTAAATGAAGCGCCACGTTCCGGGGGGTCCTCTCCCAGAAAAAAAACACAGCCAAACTGCACCACGACTACGCGATTATTATTAAAATTTTTACTACGGTTTTTTCTTTCATCTTCCCTGTCATTATACGTGTGGTGGGGGTAATGTCGGGCTCCACTGCCGAGGCGAGCAAAGATTTGGCGGTAGCATAGCGAAAAATATTTGGTGAATTTTATGATGATGGTCTAATGTAGCCACTTTTAAGTGATGTTGTCAAAGGTGTGTGGATGCACATAAAGACACATACACGTCGTCAAGCAACTTCCGGTGTGTACACCCTGGCATTCCTCTTTGTTGGCTTTTTTGCCAAAGTCGCGTCCTCACGTTGTGGGAAGGGATGCGGGTAACAAAGAGATTCTCTCCGACTCTGCCCGAACTCGCCACCGCTTTCCTGCATATTCGGAGAATTCGCCGCAAAGAGGAAAATCGAGTTCTGGACCCGGCGTCTAGATGGAACAGGGTTGTACTCAGAGAGAGGAAAGGGAAACCTGCTACCCGACAGCAACATTATTGTGGATGACGGGAGGAAACTGTTCTTTTTTGTTGCAAACTCCCAGGAAAAGTTTTGCTCAAGGGACAAAGTTGCTTTCTATGAATAAATGTCCTACTGTGATGGTATTGGCCGTGATGATGAGCAAAAACCTGGTGTATGCCCAGTACGCTATGCTACTGGGTTGTTTCTGCTCGGCATTGTGTGTGTGTATGTGTGGCTGGCGACTGGCTGGTCAATAAAATGGATTCTTTTTCCTATTGAACCCCGCTTGTTATTATGATGCCTGCATTGGTGGTATTCTCTCCTCGGTCATCATCATCATCATTATCATCGCCATTCTCCTCCTCGCCAATATACAATTTCACAGATTTCTCTTCATATCGTCTCGGTCGGTCGTTCGGTCGATTCATCGCTTCTGATTTTCACGGAACTGCTTCCCATTTTCCCCGCTCGCCTTGTTAGCTTTCTCTCTCGGTGGTCGTTCCTCTCATCAATTTTAGTGATACATACGTGTAGCCGGATGCTTTTCGCAATAATAATCTCCCTTCCCTTTGTTCTAATACTAGCGAGGTGGTCGCCACTCGCTCGCTTGCCCATGGTCCATTATCATCATCATCATCATCGTCGTCGTCGTATCTCTCTGCCCCCCCACACGTTCACCAGAGAGTAGCGAATGAATAATACACGTACCTACCTATCCACACATTTTATTACCTCGTTTGCCACAAGCCAAGTCGTTTCATGTTTCATTGTGACCACGCAGCAGCAGCAGCAGGAGCAGGAGAGCATCAGAGTACACGAAATTGTCTCGCTCTCTCGCTCTGCCACTCTTTCTGTGGTCTTGTCTTGTTTGGTGGTCATTCCTCCTTGTCGTTGATCATCATCATCACAATTGGCCGTTTTCACATAACACGCCCTGTTCCCTGCCTTTTTCTTTTGGTTCGCTCGACGAAAACACGCACGCCAGCCACTATCTCTCTCCACCACCTATTACTCCCACACATTTTTTTGGTAGTGGACCGCCTGTTGTTGTTGGTCATTTGGTCGGTGTCGTCGTCGTGTATGAAACCTGCTTGCGCCCAGCACTACCACCACTACAGATGACCATTCACAATTCGTCGAGTGTGTGTGGACAGTCACGTACCTACCTACACACCCCACCACTCCAACTCGCCTGCATTCCTCTCCTTTCTCGTTTTCATTCACTTTATCGCCCTTGGACACTGGCCATTCATACCAGATCCCAGTAGTAGTACTCGTCTGTTTGACACAACTTGTATGGCGCTATCTTGTTCGTGAACTTTGTGAGTGGGAGGGTGGCGTAGAAACACGTGCAAAACGGAAAATGCAAAGAGCGTGTAAAAGGAGCGATAAAATTTATTATGTGTTATGAAATGAGGAAAGTAGTGCAGATTAGCGCTATTGCAGCTATAACATGTATTATGCACACATCTTACAAAGCAGATGACAAGGAGAGCGGTGCGGCGAGTGGAATAATTTTTCCGCTGGCTGCTGTTATTCTGCAGCTTGCTACTTATACCACTACGCCACGATTGCTTGTACTATATTCGTATAATAATTATTATTAGAGAGAGAGAGATGCGATAGCATCCTATATTTTCAGCAAGCTTGGGACTACTTGGGATGGTGGTGGTGGGAGCGGAGCAACAAGCGTTTTCTTGAATGAGATCTTCTACAACTTATTATTACACCAAAACTCTCTCTCTCTCTCTCTCTCTAGTTCTCACTCTCGATGCACACTACACTAGTTTCAAGAAAATTTTCAAGTTCATGGACTTTGAGAAGATGTAGTGTTTTACCACACACGCTACACATGTATCTCCCTCTGCCTTGAAATTAGAAAGAGAGAAATGCATACTGAAAAGTTGCTGTCTTCTTTTTCTTCATCATCATCGTCGTCGTCGTGATCAGTATGTTTGGGGCTTGAGCAGCGTCTTCTTTTCTCTTTCTTCTTGTTTGCCGGCTTCCAACTTGTCTTTTAAAATGAGAACACAACCAGAGAGAAGAAAGAGAGGGAGAGAGAGAGAGTCTCTGCTGTTGCTACTTCTACTCCATTATGCAAGCAGTGCATGCACAATTAATAAATGTTAGCCAAGAAAAGGAAGGAAACAGAACAGCAGCAGCAGAAAATGAACTAGATTTTATTCGTAAAGAGATCAGAGATGGGTAATGGGCTGCTCTTACTCCTCCGCATACCTACCAATGAGGTAACTTCCACTGGTAAACAATAAACAGACGGAATACAATGCTAATTTTGTACTCCAATATTTTTCCCAAGTCACGTCATGGTATTCCTCTTTGGAATTTAATTATTTCAAATAGACGAAATAGGCTATACTACGAGGTAGGTGGTTGTCAACTAGATACATCGGTTTATCGCGGTCAAATAACCGCTTTTCTTTGCATATGTTCCCTGTAAGTAATTGATCATAACTTCTCTGGTAATCGAGATATAAGAAAGGGTTGAACTTCAGATTGAGAATGCCCATCTCTGAGTAAAATGCTCACAAGAAAATAATATTCGATGCGTGTTTGTGTCTGCCCTGTACAATCTTTCAAAGTGAGCACATACTCGGTGTGTGAGCTCCTGTTCTGCCGCTGTCGAGTTGTTGGCAAAAATAGAATGACAGGCGGGTTTGCTTATAATCTGCCACGGGATATATACATTCATAATATGACACGCTCATTTAATTCTACAACGGTAACCCCAACGACTCCTTTTCTTTCTCATTCATTTCTTCCAAGCCATCTTGTAAAACGGAGAATGCCAACAGAGAATGTCTGCTTCTTTCTCACTCTCCCTCTCCTGCATCCTTAACAGCAGCGTTGCACTCTGGTTTCCTTCTCTGTCGATATCTCTCTCTCTCCCCCTTTTACAGACTAGCTTGTCTTTCGCATTACATTTTCAGGTGTAATATCGTATACCACCCTGTCCTGCTCCCGACATGCTGGGAAGACGACATTTTTTTCCTTTTAAAATTTCTACGTGGAAAAGTTCAAGAAACGTTTCCTCGCCAACGAAAAGAGAGCAACAGCGAGGAAGAGAAAAAAGTTTCGCCTTTGCCACCAGCAACTGCACTTGGCTCATGATGAAGATGGTGGTCGTGGTGGCGTTTATGTATCTCTTCCTCTCTTTCTCTGTGTGAGAATCTAGGTAGTGAGGTAAGAGACCGAGACGGAGAGTGGAACGAGTTGCCTGGAATTATTTAAATGAGCACGAGGACGATGAGGAAGAGAAGAAAAGTGGAAGAAACACTTTATGTATATTAAGTAAGATGAAACAGAGAGAGAGAGAGAGAGGGAGGGAGAGAGAGATGAAGATTATTATCATACTTTTCCAACTTTCTTCTTGTTCGTCTTCATTCAGCAGAGGAGCAAGAGAGAGAGAGTGAATGAGTTGCTAGTATTTGGAGTAGTAGTAGTAGTAGTAGTGGGAGTAGTAGTATTTTCCCAAGAGCAGCAGCAGGTTCTCTCATCAACGTCATAATTCTCCTCCTGATCCTCCAGTTCAACTTGCACTTTACTCAAGTGCATTTCCTCAACTTGGTGTGCGTGTGCCTATTACGGTCTCTGTAGCTGTAGGGATATATGCGTGTGTGTAAATGTGTGTGGGTGGGTGCTTACCAGAGAGGGATCCTTTTCAATTCCTTTTCATTTTGTCTTTTGAAAGGAGCTCCTTCATCGAAAACCCCTTTGTCTCCGGGAAACAGACGTAGAAATGAGGACAGTTATTTTTATGACTACTTTACTCAAAGATTATACACCACATAATTCGCTTAAGCGACAATTATTGCGGAGAGGGAAAAATTTGCACAGAAAAGATGCGCCATGGTGAACTGCGGACGATGATGATGATGATGATGATGATGATGACGATAAGGTTGGGTGGACGCACTGGCACGTACAAGTACCACAAACAACCGACGTGACGACCCCTTTTAATGTATCATCTCGATCTTGAGATTATTTTTCCAGCACACTTGTTTCCGCGAGCGTGCCTCTGTAAAAAGGGTTTCTCGTTAAAGAAAATGGAAAAGTAGCGTCGTCAACAATGCAATCCCTTTTTCTCATTAGTGGAGTCTACACCACACTCCACCTTGTTTCGTGAAGGTCATCCTCCTCATTACTACCCCTCCCCCGTCTTGATGACTTTTTTTCTACGGGAATGGCATTTTTCCCATTTTCAAAGAAGCAACGATCGACTTAGGAAAAATACTTTTTTTTGTAACACCGGAAATTTAAAAGGGATTTGTGAAGCACTCTATTCCCTCATTATCACGCAAATTGCGCAGCTAAGCATACCCCATCCCAGGGTAAATGTACACAACAAACCATCTCAAACTCAGTCAAAACGACATTCATTTTTTATCGGAAATCGTAATCATGATCTATTTGGGCAATGAGTTACGACCTAAATAGGATTACCTATTTGTGTGTGTATGGACACATTTTTGACCAGAAAGACGGTTTTTTCTGATGGCTTGAGTTGGAGAGAGAAAAAAAGCGTTCGATACTTGGGCTCTTATAAGCAGAAAATGAAAAGGAAAAAAATATACCCGTTTTTATGGCTAAAATCCGTAGGAATCTTGTAACGGCATGATTCTCATCTGTATTTCTCTCTCTCTCCGCTTATTACTATGTATTGCCCGTTATTTATCTTCCCAAGTAATTTTTCTTGATCTGATCCATTCTCCCTCAAGTTGTGCGTTACCGTACGAGAGACCAATCACAAGACATGAAGCAATAACAAATATTCTGTGTATCATTTTCGTTCTCTCTCTCTCTCTCCATTTTATTTGGATGAAGGACCAGCAACATGACAAGATCCTACCCCTCCCAGCCCCTCCAACAAATTCCGTGGGTCGTTTTTATATGCATCAACATCTGCCTATGTGGTCGTCCATAAGCCGTTGTTGGCTCCCAGTAGTCCTATTTTTATTATTGGAATTGGAATAAAATATGAGTAAATACAACGGAATAATAGGGAAACTCGACAAACATTTTTCTTGGGTATATGGCAATACTAGTGGGAGGAAGAGGAGGATATATGGAGGCGTTTATCCGCTCTCGAACAACAACTCCACATTTACGCCCTGATGCACTGACACATGTGAGGGTAGTATGCATCTATGCCTGTGTGCGTTTTTACTCAGAGAGAGAGAGAGAGAGGATATCTGCCAAACTCCAAATCTTTATTTCCTCTCCATTTTTTCATTTCTTCTGCTGCGCCTCCCCACCACCCAGAACGGTCGAGGCGAAGAGAGCAGAGCAATAACACGGAAGAAAAATTGGAAGCTTCCACACATTTCTATACTCTCGCACGACAGATAAGCCAAATACAAAAATACAAAAGATGGATACATTTTTTTCGGGAGAAGGAGACGAGAGGAAGACAGATAAGAAAAGGAGGAAAAAAGGCAGAAAAAATCCTGCCAGCTTCACTTAAAACCCGCCATAAATAGATGGACGGACGGACAGTGCTGCTGTCGGCGCTGAAACGGGAAATATGGGAGAAATTCTCTCAAAGTTTAAAATGACCTCGGTGGAGCGTTCTAAAGGAACTTTTACATTTTCCCTTTTTGTAACCCTCCCCCACCTCCTCGTCCTCCTCCCGGTGGGGGTGGCAGGAGGAGACGACAATATATAGAACAGCGATTGCATTCCAAAACAACAACAACAACAGCCAGAAAGCAACAATAACAACAACAACAATAATGATAGCGCTCCTCCATGGTAGATGCCAGACCAGTGGTGTTTTTTTCTAAAGAGAAACGTAAAAAAACGGGAATGAGAAAAGCCTGCACCGCTAGAAAATGTATCTCTCTCTCTATACACCATCCACAGACTCACCGAATCTTTTTGCGTTTCCCAGCGCATCACTACCACCACCTCCACCGCCACACACACCACCACCACGATCAAGCATTGTAGTAGGTAGAGTGGGATGGCGAGAGATGCGAGATAGAAGGAAAAACGACATCAAGAAATATCCCAGCAGAAACTGTGTGCACATACGGACATATACACTCTGAAACTCTGAAACCCTCTCTCTCGCTCGCTCACAGAGACTCTCTCTGAAACACACACGGACTCTGGCCTGCTTGGTCTCTCTCTGGCAAAATCTTCTGACATGGCTTGCTGCTGTACTGGTGGTGGTGATGGTGGTGGTGTTGGTTGTTACAACAGCAGCAGCAGCAGTGGTGGTGGTAGTTTTCCCGAGATGCCCAAGTCCCATGAACTATAGCCGACTGGGCTCAGTTGAGCACAGGCTCTTTTCTCATACGGACACACAGTCACTGTCACTCGCGATGACGACAACGTCGACTCTTTTGAGAGTCTGAATCTCGTTTTGAAATAAACCAAGCTTGTACACTCATATACGCTCGCTCCCTCGCCAATGTTCTCTCGGTGAATGGTGTGGCATGAGAAAACGTGCCCAGCTGAAGAGACAGCGAGAGACTTTTGAACAGGAAAGACTTTTTCGACGGGGAAAAATGGAGATTTGTGAGTAAAAAGTGGATTTTTCATTCTTCGGGTGCTTCTGTGTGGACCGTTGTTCTTGAAGCTGTAACGACCCCCAGGTACAAAAAAAGGAAAGTTTAAAGTTACCGTTTTTTTCGAGAGAAACTTTGTACAAATAGGGAAGACAGCAACGTCAACGGCTGTAGAGGAGCCGTTAGAGGACAATAGGGAAACGTATGATTTTTATTTTCGGGGGAAAATTTCTGTTGGGGTGGTGAGGCTCGAGAGGCCCTGTATACACAGGGCTTTTTCAAAAGTATAGCAGGTGTGCCCCAGCAGAGGGTCGGAAGCCAGAGAGGATCGTATGTGTCAACTGACCCCGACGTCTGCAAGTGTGTGTGTGCTAGGCAGAAACTGGTCAGGCAGCAAAGACTCGACAAGAGGAGCAGTTGCATTTGCCCCATTCACACGGAACTACGGAAATTGATAAAAAAAAACTGGAAATACTTTTCGCCTTTTGTTCATTTGTCATTTGGTGGTGAGTAGTTTGAATAGTGAGAAACCCTCATACTTGCGGAACATGGTGGGACATATACACATACAGAGTAGACTATAGTGACGTTTCCATTGGTGAAATATTTTAAAGGGACCATTAACTAAAGTGACTACTTCTTCATGCTCCCCCCAAAAAATAATAATAATTTCTCAACGCTGCTACATCTTGTACTGCACGGATATTGCTACGATTTAAAAGAAAAAAACAATTGACCCCATAAATAATCGTATTGTTTTGTGTAACCTAGATTTCTCTTTCTTAAAATTTGCAACAATTCTAAAAATTGGTGGTGTTGCCACACACACAATACCCCTCATCTGTCGTAATTCCTCGTATTGCCAGTTCTGATTCCTCATCTGCAATTCAAATTGAGTGAGTTACAATTAAAACGATTTTTTTTCGTCAACCTCCATCCTCCTTGTTAGCAAACAGAGTGCGGAGTGCGAACGCAATTGCGTGCGTGTATGTGTGTGAGAGTTTATGTGTATATGCGTACGTGCGTTTTCCACTCTGCGTGATAGTGAAACACAGACAGACACACACACTCTCTCCCAAGAAAACAGAAAGAGAGAGAGAGAGAGAGAGAGAGAGACTTTAGGTGGAAAGTGCAAAAAAATAATAATAACCCGAAGAGAGGGCAACGAGCAGAGAAAATAAACTTAAACTTTTCTCGCTGCTTTTCTTTCAACTTGTTTGCATTCCAACTCTCTTCCTCTTCCCTCCTTTTCATCTTCCCTGCTGCAAAACACGGCACGACTGTGTAATTACTTTTGCGGCTGCTGCTGTTCCTGTTCAAGATCAAGTTTACAGCAACTCAGCAGCGTCTCCCCCAAAAGTAAAGAAAGCCGGACCTTCTCAAAAGAGAGGCTCGCCGCTCGCCAGAAGCGATGTCCATGTGGAGGTGACGGGGAACACATTTTCTGGAGGAAAAGTGCTCAAGCCCCGAGCGTCAGGAAAATTAAGCGTAAATGTAATTAAATAATGTTAATAGCATTACCAGTATCACCACCGTCCCCACTTTCCAATTTTCGCCCGACATGCAAAATTTTGGGGGAAAGACGAGCACACTGAAAGAGTGAGACACAAGACGGTTGAAAGTCTCCCCAGACTTTGGCACAAGTCGCACAGAACTGAACAAAGTGTGAGTGTGGGTGCGTGCGTGTGCATTTTCCAAGTGCATTCACATTATTCTCTCTGTCGGTTCGTTGATGGAAGAGAGCTGCAGCGCAAAGTTATCATCATCATCATCCTCCTCCCATGCGTTAACATTGTAAATTCTACTGAACGTTGGTGTGCGTGTCCCGTTGACGGAGTAAATTGGAGGAATATATCCCCTTTGAAAGTACTATGGTGTAATAGGAATGGTTGTGAGGACGATGA
>JAHZNE010004959.1:0-21803 GCA_027744055.1 Callyntrura sp. NNG-2020
ATTTAAAGTATTTGTTGGTCGAGACACTCCCTCATTTTGTCCTAAGAATACTGCAAATCCTTACAAGTTAAGAGTGTTTTAATGTATATATTATTATATTACTGTATTTCCTTTTCCGAGATCACAAAGGCGAAACTGCAGGAAGAAATGTCTGCACGAAGTATAATTTCTATAGTAAGAATAATATAAATAATTGTATACTAACGAATTTTATACATTATAATGTTTAATGTAATGTTGCTACAATGATAATAATAATGATAATTATAATGACAATAACAATAAGAATCGGTTTAATGATAATTATAAATTTCTATGAAATGACCACAATGTGTAATAGCAATGATGTTACTTAGAACATTCATGTATTAAAATGTATATATACGCTGACCAAAGTGGTGGGTTTCTCCATAAAATTTACAAATTCTACATGGAAACTGTACATAATAGCTACAGAATTATAATATGTAACTTTAATATTAATAACAACTAAACGATATTCGGCTATCCTTTTTAACTAGACTTAATAAATTAAATTTATCCGCGCTTTTCTTGGAAGTCATAAATTTAATATAAAGATAAAGTCTGTGATTTCAGTGTAAGGCGTTTTACACTCTTCAAACATGTGAAAACGACATTTTTTCAGTTTTGGTAGAACAGTCACCAAACAAATTCTTTCCCAGTTCACAATACGTAGTTTATCATGATGAAACAACTACTAAATTCCAATCTAGACAAATTACGTATAATAGTATTTCGACAGTGACTATTCACATGTAACCTTTTTGTAAAACTAAAATCTACTTAAGTCTTTGGCCAACTGGAGTAAAACTTTTCTGCCATCACTCAGGGTGTCACAATTGTTCTACGTACTTTGTCAACTGTTCTTGCGCTGTAAGCACAGAGTCGTCTGGCATCAACTGTGGAGAATGTAATATGTCTAGCTGAGGAGCAGCCGACCCGCCGGCTACCGGGTGGGGACTAAGCGAAGGCGTCGGGGGATGATGTGGTCGCGGTGATGGGGTGGGCATTGCTCTAGGAGAAGCGCTTGGTCCTGAGACGGGCGTTGGAGGTCCCATCGGAGAAGAGACAGGAGCCGGTCTACCCGTGAATCTTTGTTGCTGTAGCTGAGATTGTAAGGTTGGATTACCTAATTGTGCACCTATTTGGTTAACACCTGGATTTCCTATCTGGCCCATTGAGGATATCTGTGATGGGATTTGCGATTGAAGTGTTGGTCCACCACTAGAACCCATTTGGTTTCCTACACCAGGGTTCATACTACCAGAAATCTGCGCTAATTGCGGGTTTCCCGCTCCTATCTGATTAGCACCCATTTGGTTGCCCTGTGAGTAAGACATAAATTGTTGATTTTGCGGAACCTGAGCACCATTATTTCCTAAAGTCTGCTGCTGCCTCATCATCATTTGTTGTTGCTGCTGTCGAATCCATTGCTGTTGCTGTTGTTGTTGTTGTTGTTGCTGCTGCTGTTGTTGTACCATTAACTGGTTGTGCTGCTGCGGACTTTGTGGATGCTGCAACCCATGATTCATTGCAACACCTTGTTGGCCTAATGCGCCTAATTATGAAACAATAAATCACATTTTGTACATTCACGTTTTGAGAATCTAAAGAAAATAGCAATTAATATTTTGTTCACAAATTACCTTGGTGGATCATGTTGTGCTGCTGTTGAGGCTGAGATGACATGATTACCTGTTGACTCACTTGCTGCGGAACAGGTTGACCTGGTTGTGAGACGGGTTGCTGAGGAGCTCCAGGTTGCGCTTGCTGTTGTTGTTGCTGTTGTTGCTGCTGCTGTTGCTGCTGCTGCTGTCTATGCCTAATGAATGCAGTCATTAATTGGGGATTTGAACGAAGTAACTGTATCACACGTTGCTGTTGTTCGGGGGTGGCGGGAGCTCGAAGTGTTTGCAGCAGCTGCTGCAGCAGCAAATGCCCTTGATCGCCTTGACCGATTAGACCAGGTTGACCAGCAACTGGCCGAATCTGTGGACCCCTCAGATCTAGTAAATGGAATAAATTATGTATAACCTTTTCAAATTGACACTGACTGCCGATCAGAACAAGAAAAAGTCAAAGTTACCTCCGCTTAAAGGTTGTTGTTGTTGCTGTTGTTGTTGCTGCTGCTGCTGTTGTTGTTGTTGTTGTTGTTGTTGCTGCTGCTGCTGCTGTTGTTGCGGTTGCTGAGGAGGTTGTTGAAGATTCTGCCCTTGAGGGGG
Source organism: Callyntrura sp. NNG-2020 (assembly GCA_027744055.1). NCBI lineage: Eukaryota > Metazoa > Arthropoda > Collembola > Entomobryomorpha > Paronellidae > Callyntrura > Callyntrura sp. NNG-2020. Next base: position 2,244 of record JAHZNE010004959.1, read on the forward strand.
TTGGTTGGGCGGGGGTTGTATCATACTATTAGGAGAACTAGATATTTGAGCATTAATATTCAAAGGCCTGGCGGGCTGCATCCCAGGATACCTCGGAATTTGATCCATGCCAGGTAAGCTCGGATGACGCAGAGGCGCTGGGGCGGCATTTGTAGTTGGGACTCTTGGGGTTGGACTCATTTGTGGATGCTGTCCACGGAACTGAGCGACAGGAGACATTACACCACTTGGATTTTGTGGTGTATGCTGGTGTCCAGCAGCAGTATGAGTCGGTTGAGGCTGCTGTGGCGGTAATCCTGGTGCAATTGCTTGACGTGCTACCTCCTCTTGCACCTGTCTGGCAGCCTATTTTAATGATAAACAAGATTTTTAAGTAAATGTATTAAGTAGTTTGTTACATAGTTCAAACAACCAAACAGCAGTCATCTAAATCTAGAACCGACACACGTTACGTACCTGTAACGCTGCAAGTGGAGCCCCTGTGCCAGGTTTACCACCTACTCCCACAACACTCAACTGTGTCGTCATTGGACTGCCCACCGACTATTAAATAACAAGAAAGGTAGAAAGTTAATCGAAAACGCGAACAAAATTTTCTGTTAGTAACAGAAATAGAAAGATAAGAACAAAAGGGAGGGTAGTAGGTAGCTCCCTAACTACACTACAGCGGTTTATCAATAACTTATGTGTACCTACAACAGCGTATTTTATCCCCTGCGTACACGCAATATAGAAGACTAAAACCAACAAGTACTACTTACTATTCATGAAATAAAGTTAGGTGCATAATTAATAACTGGTGCATCATCACAACGTAATAATGCCCTGATAGTGTATACACAATATTTTACTCTCTACACTCAACTGTTCTTAAGTAATTAGTAGGAAGTAGTAAGCATTCAAAGTTCACCTGTACAAAATAAACTGTGCATCACAACAGTAGATACATATATGAAACTACACAGTATCAAAATGAAAATTAATTTTTATTGCTAAATAGTTTATTATCCCTCCATTTGCAAGCACCATCATAATTAGTTTGCACTTGCAACATGAATTATCAAGCATAGTTTGAGCAATACAATTACACACATTTACATGTGTATACGTATCGTCTTTAATCACAGTTTATGTAGTGCAGGTGAACTTGAACGGTTGAGTGTTAAGTAAAAATAATTTCCATTGATATCAACACATCATGTTGGACTGTTGCATCTTTTTTCAGCCCTTAACTCCATTTTATCAAAAGTAAGTAGTACTTGTAAGTGCCTTTCAACTTTCTACAAACATAAACAATTAATTACTGGACACAACTATCTGGGAGCTTCTACCGTTCTTGCTAAATATTCAATGTGCACATGACGAACCATAATTGAAATTTATATACTTTTGCCATAAACCGATTTCTGGTGAAGTCAAATATACGATTTTGTACTACAAAATGAACTTGCCTATCGGCAAAGTGATTTGGTGATATATTACTTATTAATTAGTGCTTCGTTTGATTGCACTGCAATAAAACTCTAAATAATACGCATCACAGTTAAAATTGAGCTTGCTGCAATTATCTTTTTATAGATTCCACAACAACTTCACACAATGGCTTCGTTAACAGTCAAGCTAATAGTGACCATCATTTTGCACGTAGCACGTCGCGGTAATGATGGACATTGTTAGAAAAATATAGAACGACGTTATTTGTACACGTATATGGTACGATCGGTTTGGAAATATGTTTCTATACTGGTAGTAGGAATACTTTCACGTTGTAGCATTAGCGATAAATTTCTTATTTTTTTAAGGGATGTTCTTGTTGTGAAGTTGTAAATGACATAGACCTATACAACGTAATACATAGAGTGGTAGGCGGCATCCTAGTACATTGTGAAAGAGAAGATATTCAGTGATCTCCAGTATTTCAAAATTGTACACAAAAACCGGACATGTACATGAGGATGTTGAAGTAATTTGAAACTGATTGGCAACGAACTTTAGAAGTGACCTTATGCGGTATTTAAAACTTTCAATTATAAATTTGCAAAAAACAAACGTTACTGAAGATATTGCCAAATATTAGAAAATTACTTGAATTTTATCATGAAACCTTTGGATTTTGAAGTACTGGAAACTACTAAACGTGTTCTCTGTTCTCACTCACTACGTTACCTAGCACGCCAGCCAACTACATGCTTTACGTTGTATGTTCTTCGTGTGCGCATCTTCGTAACAACGCAACGCCTTAAGCTGCAAATTGATCCTGAGATTTCAAAAAGCTGAAAGACGAAACAACATCCGACAAAATTGACACTACCTCGATAACAGCACTTATTTAGACTACGCGTTGTGACACAACCAATATTTTAAAAGTAGTTATATAGCGTTCTACTGCAGAGAAATTGAAAATACCAACTACAATTGTAATGATTAATTATAATTTGTAATTCATAATTTACGTGTAGGAATAAAAATGTAGTGCAATTAAACTTTGAAATTAAAAAAAAGCAATTTGTCATTTATATACAAGATTTCAAAAATTTTAAAAAGTAATTTGTAATTGAAAAAAAAACTAATTGACTGTCTCAGCATTAGTATAATAAGCTTAATAAATCAACAGCTTCACCAGTCAGCTAGGGCCCATCCTCTATTTAGAGGACTAAAGTTCTCTAAATAGAGGACTTTGGCCCTCTAAATAAATGACTTTGATCCTCTAAATAGATGACTTCCTCTAATGGGCCCTAGCTGCTAGTAGTATGAACGTAGGCGTTGACAACAAAATGGCTGAAACGAATTATTATCTCTATAGAATATATTGGGTCACCACCACCGTCTACCGTCTTACGAAATACGACTACATCATCCTTTTCAATTTCTTCAGACCTGCGTGCAACTTGTATTAAGCTATTATACACTTAAGTGTCGTCAAAACGTCAACGTTAATTTAAGAAATAACTTAAAATACTAAAAATAAATACCAAAATTTCTCCAATGTTCTTTCAAATACTTTGTGTTACGAAGTAAAGAACATTTTTAAAACATTGTATTTCCTACAATAAAATAAGAATAACAATAACAAGATGACTAGATATTATTTCTCTTTCTTCACGAATAACCTCATTCATATTTGCAGCTTTTACTTTTTTAATAGCCTCATTGTTCTAATTAATTACCGGAGGCACAATACGATTGATAAAAAAAAATAAATAATACGCTGTTGCGTAATTATACTGTTTTGTCTATAAATTTCATCTGCATGTTATGGCCTGGCTCTGCTGGCAGGACACATCAGTGAACATTGCCAACCATTTCCTCCCTCGTAAACAGAAAACGGGTTTTATGGTGTTGAAAGTGTTTACTATCATCTCCTGCCAGCAGCGGCAGGTCAGTAGTACGTTCAAATAAAAATGAAAAAATACAATCGTAAAGTCTTTTTAGTTCTAAGCTTAAGTGAGAGTTTGAAGAAAAGTGACAATTTTGTACTATAAGATACTATTAGAATATTTTAAGGACTTTGAAAGACTAGAGACCAAAATAAGGTAAGCCCAGCAATTTTTAAGAACTTTTGACGCATAAAATTATTCAACTATACAGTAGTTAAACAATAAGTATTGTTAGTCACTAGAGACAAATTAAAACTATGCAGGCTTTATTATCTTTCACACGTTTCCCCCATACATTGATCAACAACGTGGGGGGAACGTGCCGTTTCCTAGCATATATAATGCGTACATTAGGAACGTTTCCGATTCCCCGAGCCCCGCTCGCAAGAAAGTTAATAAAGCCTCGAGGACAGACATAAATTAAAAATCTTTGAAAAGTAAGTAAAGGTATTCGAAGAAAGTATATATGTGTTGACAATTACCGGCGGAACTCCTTGACTCGGTCTTGGCTGAGTCGGTGTGCCGGCTGGGGACGGGGCAACTGGGGGTGCTCCTGAGGCATTGTTCCCCATCTGCATCATAACTTGCATTCTACGACGAAGGAGTTGATTTTGCTGGACACGCTGGTGTTGCTGTTGCTGGCGTAACTTTTGTTTTATATTATGGCAGAACGGCACCGGACACTTTTGTTCTTGACAATGCTTAGCATGGTAGCAGCACAACGCAATAAGTTGCTTGCAGATGGGACAACCTCCATTGGTTTTCCGCTTGCAAAGCTGAAAACGTGTTTGAAACAAATTCATGGTTAGTAGATACAAATTTCGGATTATCATCCGAAAAGGGCATGTGTTCTCTTACCTTCGCATGCCCAACGACACGTTTCATCTTTTGACATGATGGCAGTCGGCAGTTCGCATCTCTGCATTGGCAAGCATGAACCAAACTATGTATACACCTCTGAATGGACAGTTTACGAGCAACTGTCGGATTGGACTTGTTATTATCTCCTGGGGATGGGCTAGATCCATCATCCAGGTCAAAGCCAAGTTTGTCCATTTTATGGGGATGGCCAGTCTTTTGGAAGCAACCCACGCAAAGGTCAAAGTCATCGCAAACAGTACAATGGAATCTAGAATGCAAGATAAAAATAAGGTTAATGCAAAAGTTAGTTAGAGCGTTGCTTATTGTTAGTTACAACACACCAAAATTAAACCTGGAGAAAAAAAAAACAAAATGCATACCTTGTCTCCACATGATTTTTACAGTTGTTGCATGTGTATACAAATCTGTCTTGTCCTTGATTATGTAGCTCGTATAACATCGCCATTGTTGAATACTTCGCTCTTCTAAGAGATGAAAACTCGTAGTGCTTGTCACGAGCCAGAGTCAAAAATGCATCACGGCCGTCCATCAAGTCACAAGCAATAAAAGGATCTGGGTCTTGAATTCCCTGCAAGATAATAATGAATAAATGAAAATTAATAATGCACTACAAGTACAAATCAAATAGAATACTAAAAATGATAAAAACATCTATTTGCTTACGGCTAAAGACGCTGCTGACTGTGCTGAATGCAGTCTAATGACAAAGAATACTTCCTTGTGCTTCTCCATTGTAGCAAATATTTTGGTAGACAGGTCGTTTCCTGTCTGAGGTGCATTCGACTTCTTGTTGTTTTTTCGCTGATTAGCTTTGGATTTGTTCGATTTCTTAGCCTTCTTCTGACCTTTCTTTTTACCATCTCCATTCACTTCAGATTCCTCCTGCAATGAAATAAGTCACATTAATACTTAATCATGGCACAAATTAGCACAGTTATGAAAATTTTGGACGAATTTCTTTGCAACTAACACTACTAGCAGCGGCTGCGGCCGCGGCGGCTTCGGCAGCAGCTTCAGCTTGGCGTCTTTTCTCTTCTTCTTCTTGATCTAATTCCTTAATCGATTCCTCGAGAACATTAGGCCAAAAGTCACCCTCGAAATAAGGCAGCTCGGCAGCCGACGATAAATTGTCTTCCATCGCTTGCTTCAGTATATCCTGTGGCAAAGAGAGTGATTTTTTATAGATATAATGATAGGATAGGTTCTACAATTATGTTGTCTAGATATATCATAAAATTAGCTTACCACAATAAAGACGTCATTTAATTAACATGATTCACGTTTTAAAACAGAATAACGATGACAAATACTAAAATCAAAGTTCGTACCTGTAGGGGAAGGTATCGTTCAGACTACCAGTCTCTACGAATCTATTTCTCATTCCAGGCTTTACTTCTACCACTTTTTCAGAAGAGGAAACTACACGAATGTACACTTCACCGGCACCTGCCTCCTTCTTTTTCAAGAAATTATTCACCCGGGTTTCAATATATGTTCCTAACTTCGTAGTTGGCAAACGCTTTGCAGTAAATTTATTATCCTTCTTTTTCTGATTCTTCGCCTTGAGACAGTTCTCACATGTAAACCTATAGGAACGCAAACACATCGTAGGTACATTACAATTCGTCCGTTCGTTTACAAATATTTTAATTACACATGTCAACAATATCGTACGTACCCTGAAGGCCAAATAGTTTCCATATGAAGAACACATATCTGATGTAATTTTCTACCACAATCATTACATTCCACAAATGGTTCTAGTTCTAAATGATCATTTTTCATTTCTATGAACTGGTCCTTTCGTATAGATCTGTAGAAGAGCAAAAGTTGACAGTTCAAAAGTTAAGATCAATTTTATTATAACAAAATTTGCCTGCAACATTACTTACGCCTGCGGTGCTGTGGGGTCATCTCCCAAATTGACAGTCTCTCCCGGAATCTCGTTGAAACATTTCTGGCAGTATGTGTATCTACGATGACAACACAAAAATAATTACTTTGCTCAGTTCATTAGCTCATACATAATTCAATAGCCCGCTCATACCTACGAATTTCAAATAGTTCAATTTATATATGGGTCTTCTTACCTGTTCTGATACGAAAAATACTTGGCATCTCGTTGAATCGTACACAATTGCTTTCCGTAGCAACATAGCGTTTGTGGATTGAAAGTATACTTTCGACCACAGCAATAGCCCAACGTCTGCATTACAGGATCTATTTCCGCCTCAAATACTTCAGATAGCTGAAATTCACATTGATTTATTTCCATTATTTAGCTTATTACGTTTCTCCTGATAATTCTTAATAATTGATCATGAACACATTGATTTCAATATCAAGTCTAAATCATAATGTATCACAATCACACACAGCTACTCGAATTAAATTAGCAACTACAACACAACCATAGTTTCTACTCGTACGCCGTACAACCATTTATGGGTCAAATTAAAGATTTCATCAAAACAAAAAAGTTTCTGGATCACTCTAGTGAAAGAAAGAACTGTGCGATGAAACGTTTGCAATTTAATTTCAACTTGCATCCAATTGGGGTACCTACATGTTACAAGTTGGAAGGAATTCGCTATCAATATGCTGAGTGCTCATAACTCATAACATGTATTCATGGCATTATTAGAATACGTAAGCTTGTACACATTGGAGAAGTCCAACTCTTCCTTGGCTGTCCTAGTCATGTTCATTTGTTGTCGAGAAACGTTTCAGTTCAGACTACTACACTTATTCATAAAAGCTCAAATATGCAAATGAGGTGATATCGAGCTCTCAAATGCTCCTTTCCTGTCCTTTTAAAATAACAAAAGAGGTATATCTGGACGTATCATTGTAACTAACGTATGTGACTTGTGACGTGACTGTCGGTAATATTGTGCTGCTGACTGGTTCAATGCAAAACGATGCACACAAGATGACGTTATGTAATTTTGTTCTGTCAAACATCTTACCTTGGTACAGTATCTATATACACGAGACGTTTTTCTGTTGTACAGCCAGGCATTATCAAACATAAGCCAAACATCGTCCACATATTCCCAAGGATCACTATAGCTGCCACTTTCCAGTTTCTTCTTAATGGTAGACAAATCCATTGGTTTCTTTATAATATCAAAGTAATCGGGAATCCCAAGTGCCTGCAACATATCCCATGGGAGTTTTAAAAGTTAGTGCATCTCGCCGTCGTCGGATGACATTGTGTGTGACAATTCGTATATTACGAAAAATACAACGTTACAAAATATCTGTATAAATTGTATAATACTTACTTGGGGGTCAACAGGCTGCTTGAAAGGTAAGGATTCAGGATCTTGTCTAAATAATTTCTCCAACGTTGGCAGAAGAGATTGTTTCAACTCTTCAGACTTAAACACTACAGAGACAGTCATGAAATGTAAAGTAAATTGAGTTATCAGACAAAGTTTGAAGGAGTATACCAGTGTTAGAATGAGAGCACTTACGGCACTTTTTCTTGTCCCCTGTGGAGGGAGGAGCGGGCGACGCCATTGAGGTCGACGCCAGGGACGTTGTACTGCTAGCGGGAGTTTTAGGAGGGTCCGCTTTTATCGTGGTAGCAGTACTACTAACACTGGTAGTTTCCATGGGTTCCGTCGTACTTGATGTGGACATTGGGCTCGACGGCTCTTCTTTAATTTCCTCTGTAACATTTTGACAAAGGAGTTAATATTAGAATAGAACAATTGCAATAACAAGGTTGTAAGTCATAAAAGTACAATAACCATAATGTGTCTAGGTTTCGAAATTATGATGTAACACTAACTGCGTTTCCGAAGACAATTATAATTATTCATGATTAAGATTGTCACGTTATATTGATTACGGGCGGTTGAGAAATTTTGAGATCGGCTAATTTTGCTGTGAAAGATGAATGAATACATTTTCCGCGAAAAAAAAAACTACATTCAAAAAATTACCAACATCATTCAACACCTGACTACATGAAGCGGGCTGTTTAGCATAATTTATACTTGAGAAAGTTTTCATAATTTTGCTCGATAATGCAAGACGTTTTGTATACGATATTATTCTTGTTAGGATGATGTCTTGTTATTACATAAAAGAACCCGCTAGTTATGTAAATTTTCGAAATGTAATGGGCCATAGTCGTCCTAACACTGTTGACCGTTGTTGATTTCATTGCTGTTTATGTTATGCGTTCATAAAATTCTAGTCTTGTATTTAACATAAATCACATTCATCAAATTCATATTCAGATTGCCATTACATACGAATATGAGAAAAGTACAAAAATGCATCCAATTTCACCAAAATCAAAGACTTTTCATTCAATCAACCGTTCCTTCCCTAAACATCAGATCAGTAAATCAGAAACATTGCTTTATAATTTATGAAAACTTTATACGCTGGGATGCAACCTACATTTTGTTAATGGTTGAGCATGCTTATCATAGGGGAACATTTAAATAAGTGACATAATTCATTAGATTGAAAAAATAAGCTAGGTCATTTCTGTTATGTTATTATCATTTTTGCCCATGAAATAAAAAGGACTTGAATCGCGTACATTAGTACTAGACGTTAAAGGGCAGGCTAATCAAATCTAATCTGACCTACACCTTGAAAGATTGCAAACAGTAGACATCAAAATTGCATTTTAGCTCTGTTCTGTAGCTAACAAATTAGAATGCACGCTATGTACTACTACATGCATTATGCCGAGCTTCTCACAAGCTGAAATGGTCTGGGTCTCTCCAGCAGACGATTTTCGTCACACTCAACTTGGAGCCATCATAATATAACATCGTCAGGTACAATTGATTTGCATAAATTTAGCCATATCAGTCGCACATACAAAATAGAGAAATGTGTGCTGAATCATAATTTGCCTAGCAATCTATGAAGTGTTCTGCTATCTATTAGTATACAACATTTTCGTTCTTTGATAAGTTTGAAATGCGATAACAGTATCTATTTACTTTTACATTTGTATATTTTCTGGTGCTTTAAAAACTTGCCCCGTGGTGTAGTAGTAGTAGTATTTTTTTAGTAAACTTTATCAGTCTGACTTGTAAATTATGACTCAGACTACACGGAGAGGAAACACCAGAAAATGAAAACTTGTGTTGTTTATTTCAAAATCAACAGATAATGCTAATTTAACGTGTTACATTAGTGTATGTGTGTGTGTGTGTGTGATTGTGTATGTGTATAGTGTTAATCCATGAAATCGTGATAAGAACGTTTGTTGGCATAAGCTTACTTAGTGTCACCGGAACCGGCGGGTCGATCTGCATGGGTGGAGGATCTTCCGCTTCAGGCTCAGACTCCATTTTACCTTCGCCATTCACCTCGTGATTTGTTTCTGGAGGTTCATTGTTAACTGTGATCGGAATAGAACTAATATCTGGTTTGATATCAACAAGGTCGATATGACTGCCAGTATCTGACACTGACGTAGGCGTTTGTTGTGGAAGCAAACTATCAAATTCTCCATTAAAAGAGATACGTTTACTAGTTATTTGCTGCTGCTGAGGTTGCTGTTGTTGAGGTTGTTGCGGAGGAGGCTGCTGTTGGGGGGTTGGTTGTTGCTGCTGCTGCTGCGGAGTCGGCGGTTGAGTCAGCCCCGGTACCGAAGGTGGCTGCTGCTTCACATCAAATGTTTGTTGAGACGTAGTGGGTGGAGCCTGCGACTGTTGCTGGGGTTGTTGTTGGAACATACTGGGAAATTGCTGATTAGCTGGAGTGTGGCCAGAGTTCGTTAAGATGTTGCTGCTTGGCGAAGGTTGTGGATTTGACATACTATTTGTAGGTTGTAATTGAACCGGTGATGCAAGTGATACCGGAGGTCCTGACATAGGTAGTCTATTGGGTATACTAGGAGCTTGGGGCCTTGGTGAAGGCTGCGGAAGTTGGCTAGTATTAATTGCTGGTTGCCTAGGTATGCCTTGATTTGCAGCAGATACATTGGGACGCATAAGATTGGTGGGAGGAGCTGGCAAAGCAGGCTGCGTAGTTGATTGAGGAGGTTGCACAGGCGGAGGTTGAGTAGGTGTCTGTGTTGGAGCTGTTTGCGGCTGTTGAGCTTGTGCCTGTGCTTGCTGTTCCTTTCGACGCTGTCGTTTCTCTTCAAGCTCTTTTTGTATTTTGTAAATTTTCTCAGCCAAGAGGTGGTAATACTCCGACCGAGAGTTAGCCATTTCGTACATGTCTCCTTCTACTTTCTTAGCATAAGCTACCAAATTGCACATCCTCCTATCAAGCATTGCCTGTGGATCTGGAGATGGAAATATTGCTTGAACCCTGAAGACAAAATAGAACAATTGTCATGTTAAGTTCAAAGTTCTCACATTTTCAAATTACGATTGGAGCAAGGCAAATGTTAGCTAGTAAATACTTACAGTTTGTGGACGAGATGATTCCTGAGATCGGGGCTAATGGATTGATGCCATTCCTTCGTGCTTTGCACAGTAGAAGCAGTAATTCCAGGAGTACTTGTAGGGGGCTGGGCACCAGTTTGGTCAAGTCCCAAAACAGCGTTTGGATTACTACTACCGGGAAACAGAGGTGATGGTGCACTCCCATCTGTGAGTGATTGTGGCTGAGGGGATGCAGAAGGAAGCCTGGGTGACGCAGCAGGGGGTGGCACAGGTTGTTGATTTGGTGCGGACACTGGCGGCGCTGGAAGTCTTTGAGGAGGAGGTGGCCTTGCCTGAAAAATAGGTTGGTTCCCCGTGGGAATCCCACCCGTGGGAGGACACGTGATACCAAGACCTTCGCATGCTCGCCTAACCTCCAAAGGAGGTGGTGGAGTTGCGGCCGGTGGGTTTGGCGGAGGTGGTTGACTACCAACCGTCGGAGCTTGATTCGGTTGACTTGTGTTTACACGGTTTCGATCTCTTTTGAGCGGTAGGCAAACCTCACAATCATTCCTGGTGCAATGTTTCCAATGTGATATTATTTGCCTGCTCGACGAACAATGAGTTACTGTGCAATTCTTTCCAGCTTGACAGTGTGTCATGTGGGTTAACACATTTTTCATTGTTCTGCAGTGGGGAAGAGAACACTGAAATCGAATAGTAAATATGAATTAACATGATTCGGTCCACACGCTCGTTCCATTTAGTATGTCCAAATTTAGAAGCGAAGACAACTTACATTATTCTGAGGGTTTTCTCCGTTAGGTGCTTGACTTTCACGTCGCTGGCACTTGTGAGCGTGCAAAAGAAGCACAAGCTGTTGTTGAATGAGACGTCGTTTTTCCGGATCTGCCGTTGCCGCTGGTGGAGGAGGTGGCGGCTGACCAGACTGGCCAGGTTGGCCCGGCTGTTGAGAAACCGGCACTTGACCTTGAACAGGCTGACCAATAACCTGACCAGGGTTGGGAACGCCGGGCTGCGTCAATGGCCCTCCATTATTGACAGGAGCTACTAAGCTGACATTACTAATTGTTGAAGGCGCAGTACCCATTGTTTGTATTGATGATACTAACGGAGGTGCTCCAACTCCACCTAGCTGTGATGGCTGAGATTGCGCAACCGGCATTGCTGAAGATACAACAACATTTGGTGGAGGATTTGGATTTATGAAATCATCGGTCGCTGGATAACGAGGCGGAGGCTGCATAGTCTGATTCATTCCTGGTTGTAACATTCGAATCGCAGTAGGGCCACCCGGCGCATTGTTGAAGGTATACGTAGAGTTCATTCCGGGCATCGCTTGTGCCTGGCCAACTGGGTGCCTTTGAGGGACCATTGTAGGCGCCAATCCACCGGGAGGTTGATTTCTAATACCACCTCTAGGCATAAGTGGTCCATTCGGTACCAACTTGTTCATCATAAGGTTGTTGTTTATAACCGGGTTTTTGTTGATAATCTTTCCTTGCGGCATCATCATTCCCTACAAATTCAGATCAGAAGGTTTACTTAAGTCATAGTCAACAATTAATGACTTGTGAAAGCAGAATGCACTGATAAAAGCACTGTACATACCTGCATTAGCTGGTGGGGATGAGGCTGCGTCTCTCCATTTTGTAAGGGCAATCTCGGTGGAGCCTGCACATTTGTGACAGGAGGTTGCGCCGCATTTATTAGAATGGCATTTTGAGCTCCTTGCGGATTCGTAGCTGGAGCCACGGACGAAGTTACACTCTCCAAATTGGGCCATGATGAAGAAGGCAGAAATTCGAGCTCGTCTGGCAAATGGCTTTCGAGGTCTAGGGCATCTCCTCGAAAAAGACCTGAAAATATATAAAGCACAATTCGATTAAGTTTCGTTTATTCAATTGTTTCTTTTATCTTAATTAAAATTGGCAATGGTATGAGAAAGAAGTTATGTTGGTGGAAACAAAAATTAAGATAACTTCTCTTAAACATAATACTCGCCATAAATCCATATTTGAACTTTTAATATACATACAATCTAATTCTGAGATGATTCAAATTAGTCAGTTCTTAAAGAAACAGAAGGTATTTAGCTCTGCAAATAGCGACCCACAATGGAGAGCTGAACGTATGAACAATTTAAATAAATTATGTTAGCTGACATTTACTCAATTCAGTTAAAAACCTCTTGAACAACTTGTGCGGTGTTCTGCAAAATTTTAAAATGGAAAGGATCCGCAAGTTGGCTTAATTTTTGCAAATGACACTTTACATTTAATACTAAAACCAACAATGTTTTGTCGCCAGACCATCCAGTCGCTACAACTTAGATAGTTTGCCTATGACAGATTACCTTTCAATTTTTTCTTCGGCACTATTGACAGTAACTCTAAATCGTCGTCGGGCAAAACCTGTATATCTTCATCCTCACTATCATGTACCGTCACCAGTTCTAATTCGGTAGAACAAATTTCACGGGGCCGTTTAGATTTCATACTGCCTTCGATTTCGACGGGTAACTTTACCATCTTCTAGCTTGCTAGTTAATAGCAGTTTACTAATTATAGTTTGTTAGTTTACTGTGATTGCCTTCTAATGCTTTAGACGTGACAGTCTATCAAACAAATCTTTGTGATTTATGGACTTTAATTCCCTCAATAACTTCCTTTAAAAATTGTATTTCTGTTTAATTTTCTAAACTTAAACACCAAATACTAGTAACGACCTAATTTTGGCATTAGTTAAAATTTTGATAATAGTTAAAATGTTGACATTTAAAATAGCACAAAACTTGTAACAAAAGTTGTATTACAACTCCACGTCAAGTCTTGTTTCTTATGGCAACCACAAAACAAAAACAAAATTTAAATCTTCCTTCGTAAGAGCAGGTGATTTTTTTCTATTCATTCAGCGACTAGTCGGTTTCAAATCTCTCTGTCTCTCCTCCCATCCTCTTCTGTATGATACTACTACAATAATAAAAAACGCGTAACACCAGAGACGCAGACCAAACTGACAATCTTATTGTCGTCGTCGTCGTCGTCCATACACGCACTCTCTCATCTCATCTCACTCACACACACATATATATGCATGATTGGGAGGCTTAGGACACTACCATGTAGTAGCAGACGAGCAACCGCATAGCAAAAGCACAACACGTTGCCTGCCATACCGCATTGTGCTCGTTCGCGGAATCCAACTCTGAGAATGATTGTAAGACAAGAACGATGATCAGAAAAAGTGAAGCAAAATATTTCTCTTTTTTCTCGCCGCGTTTTTCTTACTTGCCGATTCTGATCAGCTTATTGTTACACGGAATCATAATCATCATCATCATCATCATCATCATCGCGATTTTACCTCATTCGTTCTTCATCTCAACTTCAATGTCGATTTAATGTCGCTTCATTACTTGAGTTGAATTGAATGAATCAGTGTGCTATTTATTTCAAGTCGGGTTAAATTTTAGTTTTTGTTGAACTTTGATTCAATTCTAAGGAATTAAGACGATTAAGAGAAAGTTGTTGAGGCCGATAGTTTAATTGGTGGAAGACGCGTTAGCAGTGTCATTAGTTGTTTTGAGACGAGGTGGTAGTAGTAGTACTTAATTATTATTTTATTTTATATTTTATGGTGTAGTTGGGAACTGACAGCCTGAAGATTAAGTTGCCTGTATTTCACTAAATTTGAGGAGGAGAATTAATTGACATTTCTTGTCGTCATCGTTACGTTGTTGAATTATGTTTGTAGTTCATGACAAGTAATAGTAGTCCTGGTTTTTAGAGAAGAGTTTATTAGTTTGTGGACAAATTGTACCGTCAGTAAGCATTTTAATTAATCGGTTTGTGCTAGCTAAGGGTGAATATTTATACTTTTAGAGTAAATATCGGTGTTGGATATTTAACTAGTTAAAATAATTGTAGTTAATGACAATAGTTGGTAACAGAAGCGGTGTGAAAATAGGGCATGAAGGTAATCGTATTGGTATTGCTATTAGTATAGGTAGAGGGGGGTTACACTAAAATCGTGTGGAGTGTCAGTATAAGTTAGTTAGCTTTATATTTATCCTGTGTGTAATTAGTAAGCTAAGGGTGAATATTTATACTTTTAGAGTAAATATCGGTGTTGGATATTTAACTAGTTAAAATAATTGTAGTTAATGACAATAGTGGGTAACAGAAGAAGCGGTGTGAAAATAATAATAGATCATAGGGCATGAAGGTAATCGTATTGGTATTGCTATTAGTATAGGTAGAGGGGGTTACACTAAAATCGTGTGGAGTGTCAGTATAAGTTAGTTAGCTTTATATTTATCCTGTGTGTAATTAGTAAATGTTGAAGGTATGGTAGTGTAGTAGCATAGAACATTCTGAAGGTCATTCGACACTTGTTTTAGAGTATTGCTTGCAATGCCCGTGATGTAAGACTTGTGAAAACTCTAAATTTTAATGGCTTGGTGGAGGAAAATCGTTTTTTTTCTTTCTGTCTACATTATATTGGCACCATTTTTCGGTCTTGTTGGTGCCATTAGTGTTATTTATTTTTCTTGGGTAATCATACTGGGCTTGCTCCTTGTAATCCTTTGAAGAATACTCCCATTATTATATGTCTACTAATTAGCGATTTATTGTAGTTTATTACGGAGTGATCAAATATAAATCTCAACTGAAGAGGTACTCAATAATACATCAAAATGAGTGCTCCGGATCCTAATTTTGTGAAGTTTATGAAAAACATGACCGATGATTATGAAAGACAGTTAAAATTCCTGAAAGAAAAAACCCAGGAAGCTGATGATTTGCGAGAGGAATTGAATAAGACAGTGGAGCGCTATAGAGCACATATAAACAAGTTAAATCGAAGACTTAACTTTTTAGAAAAAAAGGCCATTCTACAAGAACAAGAACGAAATAAGCAAAATTGAAAGAACCTTTGACATTTGTGATAACTGAAACAAGACTAACTAAAACTTTCATCTATCGTTTAGAAAAAAGCCAGTTTACAAGAAAGAGAAGGAAAAGAACGAATTAAGCAAAAGTGAAAGAAGCTTTGACATTTGTGATAATTGAAACAAGACTGTAACAAAAACTTTTATCTATCATTCAAACCGCTGTACAAAATGGGTTCCCTAAATCCCCATACCTCAAAGTATAGTCAGTTCGTACCGGAAACTTATTTCAAAACAACGGAGAAGCTAAAATCTAAAATTACGGAAGTTGATGAACTACTAAAGGAATATTCGGACGCACGTGACTATTATGAAGCAACGGTTGCAGACCTTAAATCCCGAATTCGGTTTTTGGAAAAGAAAACCAAAACAAAACCAGAACCATTGACAACTCCATTATTTTAATTTGGGATTATAATATAACGGACATCATTATGTGCTAATTTCATTGTTCAAAACGATTATTTAATTAAACTGTTGTACAAAATGGGTTCCATTGATCCCCATGCCTCAAAGTATAGTCAGTTCATACCGGATGCTCATTTTAAAATAACGACGCAGGTAAAAGATAAAATTGCCGAAGTTGACGCACTACGAAAGGAAATATCTAACGCACGTGACCATTATGAAGCCAAGGTTGCAGAACTTAAATCCCAAATTCGACTGTTGGAAAGGAAAACCAGAAGAAAACCAGGATCATCGAAAGCTCCACCATTTTAATTTGGAATTATAGTGATAACGGGTATGTAAATGTGCTAATATAATTGTTCAAACGGACTATTTAGTTAAACTGTTGTACAAAATGGGTTCCCTAAATCCCCATACCTCAAAGTATAGTCATTTCGTACCGGATACTTATTTCAACACAACGGAGAAGCTAAAATCTAAAATTACGGAAGTTGATGAACTACGAAAGGAAATATCTGACACACGTGACTATTATGAAGCCACGATTGCCGAACTTAAATCCCAAATTCGACTGTTGGAAAAGAAAACCAGAAGAAAACCAGGACCATCGAAAGCTCCACTATTTTAATTTGGAATTATAGTGGTAACGGGTATGTAAATGTGCTAATACAATTGGTCAAAACGATTATTTAATTAAATTTGTGTTAAATGGGCTACATGGACCCAAATTCCATGAGATTCTCAAACATGCGCTGGACAAGTATGTGAAAACAGTAAAGAACCAAGATATATGTAAGTTGTAGATTTAAGAAATTGTCTCTGACACATAACTGTTATTGAAACTATACAAAATTGTTTTACTCCACACGAAAGCTTGAAACGTCATAAATACTGCTTAGCAAAAAATATAACAAATCGTGTGTTTATTGTTATAGATCCAGCTTTTCCGCCCTCAACCAGAATTCTTACGGAGAAATTGACAGGTGGCTGACACATTAAGAAAATACCATTGGACAGAGTTAATTTTTTTTTGTTTCCTTTGCAACATTTTTTTAGAAAGAAATATAAATTAAATCCTTTTATTTGATAGATAACTGGAGTAGCCGTGTATACCTTGGTTATCTGGGGAAGTTAGCGGGTCATTAAGTCTGGGCCGCTTGTTAGGCGGCCCTTCTATCTGATCTGCCATTCTCACTTCATATTCCTTGATCCGTTCCCGGGCTCATTCGTTGATTTCTCCGATAAAAAAGGTAAATTTTTGAAATATTAACGCTTACCCTAAAACTGACTGTAAGGCTTAAGTATTTTATACAGTTAAAAGGCAGTTCAAAGTCTTTTTAAAAAGTACACAATCAATGTGTTTTTTCATTCACAGTCAACAAGAATTGTTCGTTTACACACATTAACTTTAAATTTTAACAATATTTTATTATTGAACACTTTTTTATATGTGTTTTGTAGTTCTGAGCTTATTTCCTGTTCGGAGCAAGTTTGTTTGTGAGTCCTGCTCCAAAAAAAGCAACGGCGTTTTATCCAGTAACACAACGACAATTATTTGAGGCATCATAACACTTGGGTGAATAAAATACACAAAAACACGTTGCTAACAATGTTTATTTACTATAATAACTAATTTCCCAGTCTCATAATGGGTTCTCGTTGTTGTTTTCAGTACTTTTTCAGTCGCAGAAGAGTGACGTTATTGATAGGATGTCGATTATTTTCCATTGGAGCCCTTTTTTATGCTTAAGGACCACGAACTATTACAATTATATGCGAAGTAGCTCACAAAACTCAAAATTTTCAGACAATTTTCAGTTTACCACTCCAATTACAGGTAATTCTAATCGGAGAGACACGACTAATGCTATCACAACTACAACAACTACAAACAACAACTACTACACAACAAAAAGTAACGTAACACATATAACACAATATAAGGTGTATATTGTGCATTTGCAGTTTTGCTCCCCCCGTCTCTCTCTCTCTCTCTCTTATGCGCTGTTGATAAAGTAGACTCTGAGCTTGGTTGGAATATTATAATGCACTAGAATATACACTATTTTTTTGGTTGAGAGGGGGCCAAGGAAATCTTGGATTTTTCGAACGACTTTTATCCCTTCAACCCCCCAGAAAGAGAGGTCAGTAATTTCACCTGGAGGAACCCCAATTATTTTACTACTTCACTGTTGCCAGTACATCGACAAAGTACCGGAGAATGTTTTCAAATTCCTAGTTAATTTTTCGAAATCCTCTCTGTTTGTCTGACTTCTGTAGCCCGAAAAACCAAAATGGCGTTTCACATAACGAACCTAAAGCCTTTGTAAAGTGGGACGTCATTGGTCCGTCTGCGTAGCTCCACCTCTGGTTGGTCTACTGTAGGGGATTTGTTGGTGGGGAACACGTGCCCACGCTTGGTTGTAACACCTCTCAAATCCAAGCTGTGTTACTTCTCAACTCACTGAGAGTACTGACACCGTATCTTGCAATGTCCAAAATCTGAGTAACTTCCCAAGTTAATTTTACCTTTTTTTTCTACCACGGCTGTATAATCGTTCACAGCCATGGATTTCTATGTAAACCGGGGAACTCACAATGGGGAAAATAAAATCGTGGAACTCGAGCAAGATATTGAAGCCCTGCTAGTATGCTCTGTGTTTTTATAAAATAGCAACAGCAGCAGCAGCAGTAATAATAATAATAATAATAATAATAGTAGTAGTAGCTGTAGCAAGAATATTAAAAGAACCTGCAAGGATGATGTTGTTACGAGCACTGAGCTGAACACCGTCGTAGTAAAGCAGTATTGGGGATGTTGTTGTTGCTCCTGCTTTTCTTCTTCATTCTCTGTGGGGTTGAGCGCTCCAAAACCTAAAGCAAAACATATTAACGGTGAGCAGCTATGCTACAGCAGTGGTAGTAGTAATAGCGAGAATAGGAATAATCATTTTAATGTTTCTCTTTTTTCTTCTCCGTCGTCTTCTTCCAAGTTTACCACCACTGTGTATCAAGAACGAAAATGATTGTATTATTTGCAGCGAAGAAGAATGTTCGTGTACATACATATTACGAAAATGGTCCGTGGCAATACAAATACTCCGCCGTGCGTAGTAATAATGCTAGTAATGGTAAAACAGCCGAGCGGCTGTATAGTTGTACAAAGCTCAAGCCAGTGAAATAATATGCACATACATTCGCCTTATACCAAAAAAAAAAGATCGCTAAAAACCAAGATTCAACAAACAAAACTCAAAATGCTCCTTTTCAACTTTATTCCATCAGCCCCAATGTTCGTTACATGCTATTATTACATATTATAACTTTTATAACTACGTGTCGCTATGTGAAAAGATGGATTGTGTTGTAATGTAATATTATGCGCTCACAAGTTTATACTCTAAATTGTACTTGCTCGCGTAATGCATTCACAAGCAGGGTAATAAGTTATAAGTTATAAGTAATAACAATACAAGTTTTTTTTTCAAACCGTGTTTCAACCTCAGCTCAAAGCTTCTCTTCCCAATAATGCACTCTGTGTGTGTGTGTGTGTGTGTGTGTG
>JAHZNE010004960.1:0-13218 GCA_027744055.1 Callyntrura sp. NNG-2020
TTATTGCGCTTTTAATTGGTAAGTAATATTGAGTTTATACCTTATGCTCTGCTAATAAATAGTTGAACAGTTGTTCAACGATTTATTACATTACGAGTACGTTGTAAGCACGGGAGACTTGAGTAACTTTAGCGACTACTGGAAAGAGTAAGTTACCGTGAAATCTTTTAAGCGAAGAGGTGAAGACTCCCTTTATCAGCTCGTAATACGTTAAAGCAAACGCGAAGCAACAATAAAAATATTCACCGCCACAATTTACTGTAGGGCATTTCCAAAAAGAAACATGGGATCGTGGCAGCTAAATAGTTTTTAGACGACAAATAATTATTTTCTGTTCCGTTCGAGTATAGCAGCAACACATTCCCTGTAAATTTTGTCTAAAACGTCTTTCTGCTCCGTTGTTACTACCATACCACTCTAGCTGACTTGATTGACAAGCTTGAAAGGCACATTACGTATGGTCGAACGGGTACGGTGGAGATATTCGACGGGCCAGAGGGACAACAGGGAGCAAGTACAAGTACACGTCAACTGTGTAAAAGGAAAAACACCAATTTTTGAAGACAAATCCCATGCGACGTGACAAGATGTTTGGAGGGAGGGTCGGTAAAATGGTCAATTTGTAAAAAAGCAGAATTTTTTGTTTTCTACTTTTTCTCCTCTCCTGTCTCTTCAAATCAGTCAAAATGAATCTTTTGAAGGATTTCCAACGCTACACGCATCCCTTAAAAAGCTGGACAAGACTTGTAAGAGTAGGAGAACAATCTATAAGCGACAACTTTTATATGTTACTTTTCGGTTGTTTTAGGCAGTTCGTAGGCGCACACGGAACAAAAATATGCTGCAAACAAAAAAACTTTTTAGAACTCAAAATTTCCTTTTCTGTTGGGCATTTATTCTGTATTTTCGTAGCATATGCATCCATCGCCTCCCTACTACAAGATACTTTGTATTTATTTTTTGGTTTGTAATTTCCAGGTTTTTCTTCTTTTTCTGTCGCTCTCTATCTATCTATCTATCTAAAACTATAACATTGACAGCAATCACTTCGACATCCGTAGGAATATGTTGCAATGGACATCACTTCCTTATAAATAAATAATGATGATGATTTTGATCAGAAAAAAACGAGTCATTTGGGATTCGCGTGTCCAATGGCTCTTTTCTGCTGTCCTGATCTTGATCACGACAGCTTGTCCCTCCAAACTGTAATAACTGAGAGTGAGTGACTCTGTCATCCGTCAACTGAGAGCCAAACAGGATCAAATACATCGGGCGAAAATACATCTTTATTTTAGATAATATTTCGTCTAGCGTTCTATCATACTTACATCTTTGTCTCCCTCTGCTCAAAGCAGTTTATTTTTTGGGTAACAAAACCATACCAGTATTCGGATGTTCGTTTAAGACACAAAATTCCTTTTTTTGAAATTTTTTCATTTCAATTTTCATTTTTAATTAAATTTAGTAGAAGCGTCCTTATAATATTTTAAGTTTTACTACAAGTTATACGCAAAACTGTGCACATATTTATATTAATTGTAAGTATCGTAAGCTTCCTAGGTTGCCGTCTCCTTGTACGGTTATAATAAGAAGGCTAATACATCTTTGTCTCCCTCTGCTCAAAGCAGTTTATTTTTTAGGTAACAAAACCATACCAGTATTCGGATGTTCGTTTAAGACACAAAATTCCTTTTTTTGAAATTTTTTAAAATTTTCATTTTTAATTAAATTTAGTAAAAGCGTCCTTATAATATTTTAAGTTTTCTTAAATACGCAAAACTGTGCACATATTTATATTAATTGTAAGTATCGTAAGCTTCCTAGGTTGCCGTCTCCTTGTACGGTTATAATAAGAAGGCTAAAAAAAACGAGCACACATTTCCAGAGTCCCCAGCTACACCTTAACGTTAATCTTCATAATCAGTACCTACCTCTCCGTTACCTTGTAATCGGCATGTTTATGACCTCTGAAGAAATGAGGTTGGGATTGCGAGCTTGTCGACAAGAAGGAATTGAATCAATGTGACTTTTCTCCCGCAATGTGGATGGCATGATGACGAGCTTAAGCATCAATTTAAGTAAAACCCGTAAATGTAAAAGGGTGCATATACACACACTCCTCCTGCCTACATGTTTTCTCAAATAGCAAGTTAAGATTGGAATGCGACACATCTAAAAGTAAAAATGTTGGGAGCGCACGTACACCGAACATTATCAAGTTCCCTGCCATAATAAGTAGAGCCACTACACTTGCGAACGATCCCAGTTTTATTGCCGTCTTAATGACGATGGCGATTTGATCCGACATGTGTACCTCTGGCTTGTTAACAGCCAAGCAGGAAGAAAACCAGAAAACGACATGTAACCTCGGACATTAGCCCACCATTTTTTTGCGTTGTTGCTGCTTTTGGAACGGTTATTGGACACGCATCAGTTTCCCTGCTCCTTCGAGCATAATGGAGAATCGAGGCAACATTTTGAGATTGAAACTGGACCGAAGGACGCTGCCCAAAATAAAATAACAACCACCCACAAAGCTGCCACGACGAGGACGACGACGACGACGACGAAGACGTCAGCTCTGAAAATGTGTACACTTAATACTTTAAGTCTCCTTTTTGTGTCGGCTTTCTCCAGATTACCTATCATCATCCTCTGCAAGATGGTCGTCCCCGTGCTCCAATTACAAGCAAAGTAGAAAGGAAAATAGATGTTGCGTGTCTTTCAACTTTCCATCTAAGCTCAATCGTCGTAGACATGAAAGAAAGCAATTTTGTGAAAGGATCAGATATATGGTCTCAGAGAGAGAGAGAGAGAGAGAAGGAGAGCGAGGCGCACGGATATACCACCTACCTATCCTTCCTACTAACCTGTTACTGGGCAACAGTCAAGTGCAAGTTGATTGTCTCAACTTGGTTTAAAAGGCTTCCAAGGTTTGGATCGTCCCTATAAAGACAGTTTACTAGAATGATTATACCGGAGCATCATCCCTCTACTCAAGTTTCTTCAACAGATGAGTGCTGCTATGAGCAGATCACAACAACTACTACAAGACCATCAGATACTACCAGAAATCGAAATCCAGGTTTGTTTCTGGTTTCCAAAGTGTATCCATCTGAGGAAGGATTCTCGACGGGGATTAGTCGACCAAAAAGCAGAGGGGATATAAATATATAGATTTTTGTGTACACGTTTACCTCCCGACCAACATTCTTACCTTCAGCAAGCTTCCCCATCGAGGAAGAAAAGAGAGAGAAAGCGTATTAAATTACAGAAGACTGCTTTTACGAAAACAATATGAGGAAAACAAGCAAAAATAATGGCTTTCGAACACCATATATACCTCACCACCCGCTTCAATCAAAAATCGTAAGATCATAATGAGAATAAGAGTAATCTTAGGGATAAACGACAAAAAAATCTACACAGGGTACGTTCTATCGGCGATATACACGCTTTTAGACCACATCACAGCTACTTTCTAACAACGGGTGTGTAGGTAGGCACGTCAGATATACACAAGCCCCACTATAGATGAGCTCGCCCGGGTCTCAATTCCCCCGTCAAATTTATCGCTGCGTAGCCTTTTACGGTTTTCAGGTTTTTTCTCCCAAGATTTTCTATCGTGCACATCGACAGCGAAAAAAAAACCGTATTTCATTTTCATCAGGCGTTTCGGGCTGAAAAAGAGTGTGTGAGTGTCTATGTGTGTGGGGGCTCATCTTGGAAGGTATTGATTGCAACAGCCGAGACCAAATTGCGGGTGAGGGCAACAGCTCAGATGTAAAGAGTACTTTCTACAATCAAGATGATGGACGTGCTCAATTTTTCTCGCTTTGGACAAATACTGGAGGATAATGCTGGACAAATATGGTCAGCATTTCAAGGATCTACACACACAAGACGGGATAGATATACAGATATATACTTTTGTATTCGTTCTTCTCTCGAAATCCATAACATGCCTGAATAATAGATGACGGCGATGATGGCAATGAGCATGACAAACTACCTGTTCAAAAGTATTTGTGAAGTGGGCGGTGGATTAATATTACTATTACTGGAGGAACGTATACTATTATTAATATGTATGCAATCAGAAACGACACTGTTATCATCATCGTCATCATCATCATTTCCATTATTGTTGAGCAAACAGTAATCCGCGGAAATGAAATCATGCCTGTGCACAAACCTGATAGGAGAGAGAGAGCGAAAAAGAAAGCAATGCAAGTGGAAGCTCAGTTTCAATTATGTTACGACTTTTTTACGACAACGGGAGGACAAACGTGTACACAATAGTAAAAGAAAGTGGAGGAGGTTTAATGAGAAATAGAGTCCCGGCGTAATAATATTCCTTTCTGCGTACAACAACACGGCTCTCCACCAAAACGAAAATAACAAGGGGGTTTGGTGTTTGTCCAGGGAAAATTTGTTTTTCTGTGCGACTTGTCACTACCACCGCTGCTCGACGATGGTGGAAAAATAACAAGGGGGTTTGTTGTTTGTCCAGGGAAAATTTGTTTTTCTGTGCGACTTGTCACTACCACCGCTGCTCGACGATGGTGGAGTAATGAAGAAAAGCGGGTAGAAACCTGGTTGATCGGCTGTTGCGCTGCTTACTTATTGAACCGTAAAAGCCGTCTGTTTTTTCCGGGTCTCCTGTTTTTTCTTTTTTTCCTTCCGATTCCATAATTTGTTTGAGTAAAGGCCTTCCATCATACACTGTTGATTTCCTCGGGTCTGTTGACTGGTTGATTTAAGAAGGAAAACGTTTTAAAAGGAGACAACGGGAGTATGCATGTGTGTGTGTGTGTGCTGAGAGTTACGCTGTTACGGGGCTGCGCAACAGGAGAGCGAGAGGACCACCACCATTGTCAAATAATGACACAAAAGAAAAAAAGGGGTTCATAATCATAATAATCATCATAACAATAATTCTGTTTGTTTTGTACAGTTTCTCGATTGCTTTTTATAAAAGCAATTATTGGGTAGTGTGGAGATGGTTGCCGTATATTTCATTTTTGTACACGGTGTGTTCTAGCTTACTGATTTTGGGAGTGGGCTGTATTGACTCTCGCTGTGAGGATGAAGCAAGAAGCCAACGAATGTAAAGTCAAAGTGGGAAAACTGATGATGACAACGACAATGACGACGATGATGATGACTGATTCTAGGCGTTCTGTGGTAGTGTATGGCGTACAGAATTGTTGTAATATTTATAATTGGTCTCCTTTTCCCCTTCAAAAATGTACCTGTCACATTATCTCCTGCAGGAGAGACAGACGACACTTTTCGGTTGATCGATTTGATGTTTAAGCAAAAATATTTTTAAAGCTTAATAATATTGTGTGGAAACATGATGCAGAGCCTTAATCGCAAAATAGGTGGCAACCTATAACTACGTCATTGTAGGTCGGTCCTCAGGATTTTTTGGTATGATGATATTAAGTATGAACAGAAAGGATCCCTGACAGACATTCAATGTCGTTACGCCGTTCTCCCAGTACATAATAACAGAAATGGGGCGTTATCATCGACATAATTGTATTTCACAACGAAACTCTAACTTCACACATTTAACGCCGCTTTTTGAATTTTTTTTGCTCTTCCAACATGACGTTAGGAACAGACAGTGATTACAATTTAGTATAACCATTACCCTGTCGAGAGTTTCTCCGCAGTCAAAGCAGCCATACAAGTAAGGCAGTTATTGTTGCCGTGATACCCTTATCACTCTTCCAAGCGTTATGTACACCCATAAATTTGTACAAATAACTACTGCTCCACTAGTATATATATGCCTTCCCTCCCGCTATAATAACCCACGCGCGTATAACAATAAGGCACACACATATGCAGAGAGAGAGTCTATCCGGTACATCATTTCGTGGCATATATTATTATTGCACGTAGTTTTGCTGCCATTACCATTTCATCCTTTTTCCAACTTTCCCGTTGTCTTCTTAGTCACAGCGTGCACGTCACTCTCATTTTCTCATTCTCTTATTTTGGTTTTATGACCTCTTTCACTCCCATTACACGCAAGCAAGCAATGCGACATCCCCATTATGTTTCGTCCTCACAGTCACAAACCCTGTGTGCAGTTTACACTCTTTTCTCCTTTGGGTTTGATTAAAGGTCATCAATCGTCAACCGCGTGTTTTTCCCTTTTTCCTCTGTGTGATGCAAAGCTGGGTGGAAAGTAAAATAAAAAATGCAGCCAGCATTGAGTTCTCTCTGCAAGTTCCAAAAACTTTGGTACTACGGCTGCTGCTGCTGCTACTGCTGCTGTTGCTTCGAGAACATCTTTTATGGTAAAAATGCTCATCGTGATGATGATGGTGATGGTTGATGAAGGCAATTATTTTAATCAGATTCTTTCGGAGAACTGCTGCCTGTCTGCGTGATTCTAGGGCTTAATGACGGCAAAATTTTTCGGGGTCTGTTGCTCTACAAAAGTATGTAATATGTGTAATGTGATGATGAGGATGCTTGTGTGTCTGTGTGTGTGTGTGTGTGATCTTGATAAGGATGAGCAAAGCAAAGTGAAAACATGTACGTGGAAAATAATTCCGTTTCTCTTTTCCATTCCAGCATCCTTTCTCTTTCTCTCTGATTGTGAGGAGAGAGAGAGAGAGTGAAGATAATATGGTTATGGATTTTGTTGGGTGGGTGGAGTATGTGACAAGGAGAAAGGGATTTACGCTATTAAAATGGGAGTGTGTAGCTGCATAATATATTTTTTTCTTTTCTCCCAGACTCCCAGTGCCAGCCTCTCTCTCGATGCTGTCCTTAAGCTCTCTCTCTCGTTCTCTCTGTGCTCGTTGCGCATTCCTTTGTATAATTGCATGCCTGAAGTAGCCATAAATAACCCGCTCAACTGGAGAGCGAAGCTAACAGTGCGGCATTATTAAGAAAATCTGAAACAGGGCCAGCCGAGGTTTCCTCTCTTTTTCTCCTTATTGCTGTTGCTGTTTACGATTTTATTCGATTTTTATTGAAGAGCGACGAAATGACTGTAAATGGATTGTGTATCTCGGTAACAAGACAGGATTGGCTCAAATCCCATTTTAAAAAGTTTCGAACACAAGCAAAAGTGGACATGGGTACAGAGAGCGTCTGTTGACAGTTTCAAAATAAACAGAATGATACAGACCAATACAATACAAAAAATACAACACTGGAATCAATGCAAAGAAAAATTGTAAAACTGTTTGTTCATAAATTCCCGCTCAACTTGTAAAACCATCACTCGGATTCTTTGTAATGTAATAGGTAGAAAGCACATCGCACGATCTGATTTGTTTTTAAATTCTGTTCATTCAATCCGGAGGACTGTAAAGATTTTACTCAAATTATATTAGTTTTTCTGTGTTTGTACCACCCGACCCAGTCTTTTGATTTTAATAATATGACAAATGAACGCAAATAAAAATTTCTTTAAAATAATGCATACAGGTAAATTTAATTAATTAATTAATTCTTAGTTCTGTTCTTAAAACTGTCTGTAGTTAGAATTTAGTTGTAGAATAACAATTTTAGAACAAAGAAGTCAACGTTTATTTCAACGCCGCTACTAATATTATGTAATACTGTGACTGCTTTACAGCAGCAGATCAAACTGCACGGCGGCAAGAAAGGCGACAGCGTACAAATAAATCGGGTGTTTAATGTGAAAGAATAGCAGTTCAGGAGAAAGATGTTCAGGAAGGGGGTATTTTGATGAGAAAAACATCCACATTCGTGCTATGTACATGAAACATTAAAACAAACGAAGAGTTTGTACTTTTTAGTGCGTTGCTGCTTCATCTTTTGCCATCCCAATAATTGTCTCCTCCACATCCACCGCTGTCATCTCGAGTAGTCGATTATCCTGCTAATTTCCTTTTTTTCTCTCACTCGCCTTCCTTCGCTTATTTAAATCCATTCCTCTTCACCGCCGCCACACGATAAAAACACACAAGCTGCAGTCGTCATGAGCGTGCCGGCGGTGGCATCACTTGCCTTATGGCTTTTTATACATTTTGTTGCTCCTCCTCATCATCATTACCATCATCACCGCCACCACCACCACCAAAACAAGTTTGCTTGCTTCTTGCTTGCTGCCCCATTCGTACGGGCTCCCATCTCGGTCTCACAGTGGATTTTTCATCTCGTAATAATATCACGCCCAAACAGCTCAAGATTCCCGGCAACTCGCATTTTCTAATTTTTTAAAAAATGTATCTGGAACAAAAACATCGTGAAAAACTCTGCATCTCTTTTCTCTCTCTTCCTCTCTCTCTCTCGCTCTCTCTGTTCCTTCCTTTTGCTTTATCCAGTATGCTTAATGGATTACATTAATTTTCATCAGAGCATCACACTATTCTTTCTTTCTCCTCCTCTGCATCTGCTCCTGTTGTTAATGAGCTTGTAAATATTTTATGACTCTGTAACAAAAACTCTCCTCCTTTCCCTTTCTTTTTGTTTCTACTTTTTACTCAGAGTGAAACGTGAGAGAGAGAGAGAGATCATAAAAGGAAGCCAAATAAATTCTTCCCTAATCATAAATGACACACGTCATACCAGCCGTGTACTTTCGACTTGGACTATGTTAATTATTTTGCCGTGTCGTGTCACAGTCACTTTTTCATTCCACTTTTTGTTTCCTCCTTCCCTCTCTCTCTCTCGCCCTCTCTCTTTCTCCATCCCGTCATCATCATCGTTGTCGTCATTACTACTACATCCCACCAAAAATGCTGTGTCCTCTTCTATTTTTCCTCGTGCTCCTCTTTAATAGCTCTTGTTAATCAAGCTAATTAGCAAAGCTGATTAAGTTGATCATCTCTGAAGTAGAGGCAGCAGAGAGTCGAGCATCGTCATTCTCCTCCCATCATCATCATCGTGATCCCCTTTGTTCATCTAAACTTCCTGCTTCTACCTTGTTGCTCGCTTGTCTGTCTTTGTTTTTCAAAATTTTCATGCTAAATGCAAATAAATTTTGTATGGCCATCAAAAGAAAACTCCCTACTCTCTCTCTCCTCTCTCCACTCCACTTTTCCACTCTGTGGGAGTCAGGGGGATCATCTGCCTTTTGTAGATCTGCCTACAAATATCTTTTTTAATTCATAATCATCATAATCCAACTTTTTACACGTCCAACCCAACAGCACACTAATTTACAACAACAAACTTACGCAGCGGCAGTCACGGTAAATTAAAAAAGGGGAAGCTCGGTCGTAAACGAACACGACATCATTCACATTCATTATTTCATCATCATCTCCTGCTCACTCTCCGCGCGTATATACGTCACCTGAACATTCAAACATTCCAAAAACCCCAAACTTTTCTATTTTAATATTTTACCTGGCTAAATAGCAACCAAATAGAAAAGTTAATGAGATGGATGCCTGCCTGCTGCTGCTGCAGGAGAAGGGGAACCAGGTACAAATATTAATGGTGTGTATCCAGGCAAAAACATACAGGCACATCAGGTAATGAATAAATTAATTAGTTTTTAGAGAAAAAAACAGCTTACCTGTATCAACATCGTAACATGTACTCTCTGCTTTGTCCTCATCAACAAGTAACCAGTCAGTGTACATTGACATGCACGAATTAGTCAATCATGATACCTCTCGGTAAAGATGAGCGGAAATCGGAACCTAGAACCGTTCAAAAAGTAGCGGCTCTACTTTTTAAAAAACATGGCGTATTATCATACCAGATATCCAGTTATTATTACTCTCCGTAGAAAATGTCCTTTGCTTTGCATTCATGATCCAGAGCGACTTTTTTTAATTATCAAAAGTAGTCCGTGTTTGCGCTATACCCTCATTTACTATTCATTCAAGCCTGAAAAGAATTTTTTTCTTCAGAATGAAATAAAATAGGCTCAAAGCCTCGTCAAATGTTAATACTACTTTTTCTTCAAATCGGACCAGCTCTGCTTCCAAAAATCAAACACAAATTGCATTACTCTTTTTTCTTTCCGTTTTTTTTTCTTTCTTTTTCTCAGAAAGGTACTTTCTTTGATTCGTGTATTGTTTGGGGAAAGGAAAAAACCTGGAGAAATAATAATAAAAAATGTTTCTATTTTTGTATTCATCCTTTTTCCATTTCTTTTACATTACGGTGCATGATTTAAGTAGGTATTTGTTCTTGTGCATCCCCAGTCGGAGTTTACGACACGCTGTTATAAAGAAAAAACAAAGAGGGAAGTACAAGAAAGCTGAAAGGAGAGAAAAAGTTTGTTTTACAAGTCCCCAAGCGAGTATCAAATTATTTTTTATATGGGAGTCAGTAGTGATACAGAGGAGATGAGAGAGAGAGAGAGAGAGAGAGAGAAGCAAGACCACGAGAACGAAGTTGAACATTGGGATATTATTACCATTACCGTCATATTATTATTATTTCATTTTAGCTTAAAGTCATTATTGTTTTCTGAGCGAGAGAGAGAGAGAGAATCCCACACATTCTTGTCTATAAAGCTCCCTTTTACTTTTACGCACATTGAAGCTGTACTGCGTGATAGGAATAGGCAATCAGATAAGGAGAAGGGGAAACAAAGCGTAAAAAACATTCACGGGAAAATGGAAAGTGGGAAAAGTTATTCTGTTTGCTTTGTGCTGGCTATTATTGACGCTATATGTGTGTATTTTTTGTAGGGATATTATCCGAACCAAATGCCGAGCATTTATGGCATTACCCTTTTCCCAGTGTTTACTTTGCAATGAGCACTGCAAAAGAACTGGTATGCTGATGGTCGGATTGACCCTTGTAACTTTTTAAACGTTAGCGGGTAGGTACGGTGGAGCGGCATTTTGAAGGGAGAAATGACGTGGGCCTTGGGGAGTCGAATCTTAGGATTTTTGGGAACTGTGAAGTATGGAGTGGGTAAAAAGTCGAGGAATTTTAGTATCTCACGACTAGACTTGCAAATAGATATGATCCAACAAAAATTTTCAGATCTGATATGATTCAGATGTAAACTTTCAAATATGATATCAGATACAGATATAAAAATGTATCTGATATGATGCATCTTATCATATCTGAAAATATCATATCACATCTGAAAAATTTCAGATGTGCAATAAAGTATGTGACGGTGTGAAATGAGCTAAGAAATGTGTGTTAGAAACTCCATTCTTCTTTACTAAAAAACTACAACAACAGCACGAGATGTGGAATGATTTTTTTTACATACGGACATAAACAGTATGTCATGTTGCATGTGTTGTATAGTCTTGGAATTTTAGTATTGATAGATTGGCGATCTAATGGCGGATTTTTTTAGTTACGAGCTGCAAATAAGCTCAAATAGAAGTTATTTTTTGCGCGCCATATCATGTGATTTTTTGGAGGGGAGGTTAAGGTAGCAACCTTGACAAATTCAAAATTGTGGTATTGCAAGATCGAATCCCCGTGGGGGAAACTGTTTGAATCCGCCACTTTATCACCAACCTAACAATACCCGTCGCCTGTAACCAAACCGCAAAAGTGAACGCATTTGCCATTTTACAGTATATCATTCAGCATCTGATTTTTTTCAGATGTACGTGGAATATTCAGATCTGATATGGTGCACGTTGAGCTGATGACAGATCTGACATGAAGCTTTCAGATCTGATATGATAAATACATCATATCTGCATCATATGTGAAATATCTGAAACTTTTCTGATATACATATCAGATTTGCAAGTCTACCAGAAATCTATATAATTAAAACTGGTGATCTGAAGTAGTTGAGAGGCGGTAAAACTTATTGTTTTGCAGGTTAGGCAGGGTGTCATTCCAATTCTAAGAATATATAGAGGGGTTATTAGTAAATAAACGGTGAATGATTTTATCAATAGTTTAAATAGAATCCCAAATTTACAAATTTATGAATTTTTTTTTGGATTTTCTGAACACGCGTTATTCATTTTTCTAGGGGATTTCTGTTTACTTAATTTAATCCATCAATAAACAGATAAAATTAATCTTCGAACGTACCCCGACTGCACTAAATGAAATTAGTATTCATGTTGGTCTGTCATTCTTGCGGGTGCTTGAAGTCCTGAGTTAATATTAAGACTTCTTTCGGTTATTGACAAAACAATTGTGATGGGCAAAACTATATCTGGCCATAATGTGATCTCCGGGGTTGATTATGAGAGCTCAATATCACAAGCGTTGTAACTGATTTGTATCCCCGCATCCATCTTATGCGGCCACCTAATAACTGGCCTTTATACCCGCTACGTAGATTTGTCGTGTGTTCCAATTTTTGGGGCACATTTGCTAGTTATATTTACAATCCAGGACTTCAGTCTCCACTTGAGACTCTCAAGTTTGAGGTGTGCCATAACCAGGAGAAAATAAAAAGGGCAGCCATGCACAGTAAAAATCGCAGTTGAATTCAGACAAGTGTTCATTTATTGCCAAAAATTCAGCTTGAATCCTAAGCTCCAGCATGAGTTGGTGCCTTGTTGTTTCCGTCTTTTTCACCCTGCTGCTCGAACTTCTTACTACAAACTGCCAAGACCTCTCGGTTGAGCGCACTCGGTCAATGGCCCACCTGTTTTCATATATTCAATGCTTTCCTAGCAACTTGTCTGCTATGGATGGCCCCTCCCAACAACTGTTCCACACCCACCAAACCTTTAATCCAAGAGACCACCTGGACGAATACAAAAACCAAGATGATGTCCTAGCGCTGATATCCCTTGTAAACGAACTGAGGTCTCACGGTACACCCAACGATCGCCCAGTTACCAATAGGAAAGAAGACATTGACCAGATTACCATAATTCTAAAGGTACTTTACCACAATGCTGACAACTGGTCGTTATTTTACAGAACGGCCGTCTGGCTTCTGCATAGGGTTAACACAGTGCTACTTTGGCGGGCGTTAAGGATAACGTCGTTGGAGAAATTTGGCGATGTGATAACGGCCTCCTCCGTGGAAGTGTTCCCTCAGCTCTACGCCCCCAAAGAATACGTTTTAAAAGCGGCGGGGATAGCGGCAGAAAAAGAGAAACCGTTTCCGCTGCAGTACTGGACAAGTGACCCTAACCTTCAAGAATTCCATACGCAATGGCATCTGCAGAATCCTTTCTGGTGGAATGATACCTTGTGGGGGGTAACTCGAGACAGAAAAGGGGAGCTGCTTTTGTACGTTCATCACCAAATTCTAGCCCGATACCAGGCCGAATTAGCCAGCAATGGAATAAAGGATCCGGT
>JAHZNE010004961.1:0-13703 GCA_027744055.1 Callyntrura sp. NNG-2020
AGCCCCTCAACCCCGGTGCAGACACTCAAGTCCTTCCCTTCGACGACGCCCCTCAACGTTTTAAAAACAGCGACGTCTTTCCAAGCGTCCTGCTCCTTCATCCCCTCGACGATTCTGCTCAGCCTCGCAGGAGTAGCGCCCCCCGCCTTCTTCTCCTCGCACACCCGCTGCACGACGCACTTCTCGACGCTGCTCACGCCCGACTTGAGTTTCTCGACCAGTTTCAGCACCCCCACTCCTATCGCCCCTATCGCGTTCTCCGCCCGCCCGTTCCTCCTCCCGTTCCAGTCCTTCGTCCACTCGTTCTTCCAGTTACCCTTACCATCCCACCCGTTGCCATAGTCGTTATACAGGTTATCCGTATAAGGAGGCAACAGCCCTTCTAGGAAATTATGAGGCGAGAAACCTCCCCCGTGTAGAATATTAGGCAGGAATATCCCCGCTGCAGCTATCAACCCCACTACCGCTGCCAGTAGCAACCCGCTAAAATTCAACTTCAGCAGACTAGACACCGAGTCGTAATTCTTCCCTGCCACGCCCCCTAGCAACTTCTCCGTGCTCAACGACACAAACGGGACTGTGAACGCCAGCCCAAACTGTAAATCCGGCGGCGACTTTTGCAACTGGAACCCGTTCCTAGGCGACTTCACGTGCGGCGGCGGATGGGGTCCTCCCACCAGCTCGTCATAATGCGTCGGGTCGTGCAACGCCACCGCGTCTATTGTCGGCAGCGCCACCCGCTCCTGCGACGTTGACGTCACGTTGTCCCGGAGACTCTTGTACCTCCTGTGCTTCAAATTCACTATGCGATGCGGGTGCTGCTGATACGATTCCGACGACGCCGTTTTCCCCCCGCTGCACACACACAAACACGGGATATTTATAAACCTTCCGGTCTCCCTGGCAACAGTTTTAAATATAAACCCTCTTACCTGCTTTCCGCATCGCTCCTGTCCACCTCCTGCGCTGCTGCAAAATTCGGAATAACCAAAATGACAAAACACACCAAGTTTACCACGGTAATCTTAAATTTAGCCCCCATGGTAACCCACAATTAAGAGTAAATGTTGTAACAAGAGCACTCTCTTTCTCCGTGAGCGTTTCCGGCGACACTAAACATCTCGACGAACGTCTCAATTCGCTTTTATATTCCTTTACACTTTCCAAATTCGTACGAACGCACTTTATTCAACGCTTCTAGCGTTCCTACGGTTACTAGTCATTTTTATTATCGTTACGAGTCAACTTCTATATTGTCGCCGGGGTAACTGGACCGTGATAAGGAGTTACGTGTTACATATTGTTCCTTTTTTGCATGTTACCTAATCGCTGCAGCGACTACGGCTAATTTGTACTCTCCTTTGTTTTCCTAATTTCATAATTTTTTTATAACCGTCGTCATAACGGTTGACTGTTTTTTTATTAGAGTAGTGGTGTACAAGTCCCTTTTGTTTCCGACATGTTGTTCTCATTTTTTTGTTCTTTGTGTATCGCCATGGTAGTGTAAACACAATGTGGGCTAGTGGCGTGGGTGGGGTGCTCTTTTTCCCTGGGTGGATTCGCGAAAAGAAAGTGAGAGTTTTTTTTTATTTTGTGCGAGCGTGCGCGAGTGGAACGGGATATTAATTCGTGTCTGTGTACATGTTACCATGATGATAGCTAATCTTTATCGTTATGCGCTTTTAGCATTATTGTTGTTGTTTATTCGCGCCGGGGTTGCGTAATTCCGTAATTATAGTTTGCTGCTAAGAATGGTGCTGCAGCAATTATATTGTTTTATCTTTATTGCGCATCGTCATGGCTGCACACGCGAGAGATAATTTTAATTGATTTTCTTTAGTTTCCTGCGTTTTTTTAACGCTGCGGTAGAAACGAAATGGAGAACTAACAAATACCTTGGCGGGAATTTCATAATCCGAATTTTCAGGCAGGTTGTTATGGAAACGGAATTATTTCGGTAGCCAAAATATTTTTTACGTCGTTGAAACTTTCCATTTTCTAATTTGATTAATTTTACGCGCATCCTTGATCGACTTACTTAGTCATCGCGAAAATTCTTTTACAAAAATTTCAATCCAAAATGCCATTCTCATGACGATTAGCGAATAGCCATAGTGATTCTACAGGTTACCATAGCAACGGAGCGATTTCTCCCCTCTTATACGCTGTACACAACTACAGCAAACCTGCGTTCACGTCTGTTCACCACAGAAACCATGGAAACAAGTGCATGTCAACCGCATCTTTATAAAGTAAAAAAAAGTCAATTTTTCTCTTTAATTTGGCGTTTCTCTCTTTCGTGTGCTGTCGTTGAAAGAGACGGAGAGAGATACGTTTGTGTGATTGACTCGTTAGTTGACTCCCCCTCATGATCATAATATTATTATGCATATGTATGCGTTACGATGGGGATGTCTAGACAAGAGCGAATACGTATAGGTTATTATGCTTGCCTCCCTCCCTCCCCTCTCCCCCTTTCACGTTTATTTTCTCCCTCTCCCCAATTTTCATTGATAAAATTCACGGTAAGGGGAAAACGCGTAGTGACAAAAATATGCAGGGGTGGTGCGGTCCTACGCGGCGACGTGGCAACAACCGTACTATACACGGCGATACTACAAATACGTAGAAATACGTAGAGAGAGAGAGAGAGAGAGAGAGAGAAATTAGCGACGTAGCTCAAAGTAATTTGGTCATCATCGTCATGGTGGTCAGGGGGATGATGATGGTTGGTTTGAGTAGTGTGCTACAAAACTGGTGTTGGTCAACGATTTGAGAGAGAGAGAGAGATATGTAGTAGAGTTTAATGGGTCGCCGTAGTACCGTAAATGTAAGAGAGAGAGAGAGAAAAGTATGCGGGGATCTATTTTGCATATTATTCGAGTTTTAAAGCGCCACTCATTATTTACCAATTCATTTTCTCTCTCTCTCTCTCTTACGCGTTCTTTGATCTTTTCGTGGTTGGCAGGGTGATACGCGACAGCTTACACAGGAGTTGGGTTGTAAGTTGTAGTAGTGCCTTGCCAAAAATATTTAATCGCTGCTTGTAGTTACGTATCTGTATGCGTACTCGTACGTGAGTGCTTTGTACCTGTTTCTCCTTCCACAGACACACCGTGTGAATGTCGGTTGGAGTGAGCGAGCTGGGGTTGCCAACGATACTACGTTTGGATTTACGCTAATTTGTATTTTACATTTTTGTCAGAAAATTTCCATTTATTTCGTGATTTTATTAACGCGGAAAGCATTTTATTGCTGAAATTAGTTAATGTGATTGGTATGTTTGTCCGTCTGTCTATGCATATGTATGGTTATTTAAATAAGTTAAGATTATTAAAATTTTAAAAGGTTTTATTCGACTTTATCATTATTCAAATTTCAAAAAAAATTGTAAATTGACAGCAAACGTAATTAAGTCGCAACTTAATACGTAGCGTTGCTTAGCAACAAAATTAACACTGTATACCCATACAACTGATTATGCTTTTAATTTTAAGGAATTTTTAAAATGTTCAAAATGAGCGACCAGCATGCAAAATTAAAAATTGCCGAAAGTGCACCTCCGTCCCCATGGCAACCCCGTAAGACGCAACCCACTCCAAGTTTAAAAGCCCAATCACTCGTGTCATTAAATCAGAGGGCACCCCAGCATCCTAATAAGAACTCTCCGCCATATCCCCATACACACACGATATTATAATCGCTATGGTGATGGCAGTGTATTAAATATTAGCTCTCATACATACGTGTCTGTGGATTTAAACAATAGAGACTCTCCACTATACACTCTCAACAATATATATGGCAGTATGCGTGTAGAAAGTAAAAGAATGAGGAAAACTTTTTAAACTCGCCAACGTTGCCATGTAACAAAGTCCCGATGGTCGAGCCACACTAACACACGAACCCTCAGCATCACCACCACCACCCATCTCCGTGTCTGAACAATGCGGAGGAGATACGTTAGCGACTATACTCCTAACAACATGTTTATTTCTTTGAAAGCCTCCCAAGAAAGCACTACGCGACTCCTGCCCAACAATACGTCGTCGTCCTCTCTCGCAATGAATGAAAAAGAAGGTGCACGTCTGGTCGTCCCCACTTTGAAAGGAGCTGCGCATAGCGTTACCTTCGCAACACTGATTTTAACACGTACGCGGTATACAAGGATAAAAAGGGAAAGGCTCTAACGAATCGTTACAGAATGTCTGAAGAATCCACACACGTTTTTATACACACCTGTCCGATTAATCTCTCGCGTGTATTAAAAGTCCCCATGGTTACATACCTCTACTCTCGCATCCTTACGTATCCACACAACAGCAGCAGCAGCAATTTGAAAACTTTCGACTATCGCACTGGCTTAAGAAAAGAAGGGAGGAGGACGTCGTCTTGGTCGTCGTGTACGTATACGCGCAGTATTGTTGCTATAGCGAGAGAGTTTAAAATGTGTTGTTGTGTGTGAGAAAGAGAATGTGATGATGAGAGGTAAACAAAAATGAATGTATGCAAAAATCAGGTTCATTCATGCCTGCAAGCGATAATATCTCTGTTCTGTCTCTCTCTCGTACACGTTATTATAAACAAAATATTTGACAATACGCGTATTGTTGTAGCGATAGAGACCCGTCGTGTGTGTACGAGAGAGAGAATAAAAATTCCTGTTCAACATAACTGTTCTTTTTTTTCAGGTCTCTCTATCTCTCTCTCTCTTGTTGTGTCGTCGTCGTGGTATTTTTTTTTCGGGTGGGGGTTCCTCATCGTCGTCGTCGTAGTAATACTAAATAACCGTTTGTGCGCGATTATTTCGTGTTAAAAAATCTCTCGGGAGACACGTAGGTCAACCACGAAGGGACGAGAGAGAAAGAGATAAAAAAATTATTGAAAATTATTTTTAACCATTTTTTTTGTCACCAGCGAAACAGTAACTAGATAGCGTAAGAGGATCGTGAGTGTAGTAATTCTCAAGTGCCATAACGCGGAAACGAGATATATTTATAAATCGCATATTTAACGAAAAATGATGATAATTATTTAACCGTAACCATGGATCCCACACTGATCCAACAGCAACACACTGTTATAACGATATACCAACCGGTAAGTAAAGTTTATTAAAAAAGCAATAAAAATTGTTATTATTATGTTCCTCTTATCATCGCCAAGGTAACGTAGTAAAAATAGTACAGGTTAGACGTCTCGCGTAAGATAAAAAAAAACAAAAAAAAATAAAAAAAGGCGGAAGGAAACGGTAGAGATTCGTGTGTGGTGCGAGTGGATAGAGCGTATGTGTGTAGCTGTTGTGTGTGGCGCCTGAGTGTGTGCGTAGTAGTGGGCACACGTTTTGAGGAGTTAAAAATAAATGCATGCACAAAGTAAGGTAAAACGTATCCATGGAAATGAGCGAAAAGATGCAGAGGAGATGTATTGGTGAGTGTGCGCGAGTGTGCAGGTTGCGAGGATGCATAAGGGGGATGGGGATGATAAGCATCGTAGTACGGTTGAGAGGTCATGCGGAAAGGGAGAGAAAAAAAAGGCGAGAGCGGAGCGCATCCTCTTTTTGTTGCTATAGTTAGGGTAGGAAGGAGTACTTTTTTAAGATAGTGACCAATACAGCTCATCGGGAGAGGAGGGGTGGTCAGGATCATAATACGAGGGACAGGGAGCACAGCTGTGGGATCGAGATAATGGGGAGGATCGAATAGTCGCCGAGTTGTTGGTGGAGACGGAGTAGTCGTTCAGGAAATACAAACATGTCGACATCATCACCCCCAGGGTCTCCAACGGGGAAGCCACCGGAGGCGGAGGAGACTAGTGCTTCGTCCGTTTTTCCTCGCGCGGTGGGGGAGGCGGAGTCGGTGGCGACGGCGGGGGAGGAGGAGAATAATAATAGCACGAAGAGGAGGACGCCCCCACCGCCCACTCCCAACCGCACGATCGTCACGATTAATACGGATAATAACAGTAGTCGGACGTACCATAATAGCACGTTACCAGCGCAACCGAGTAGCTCGAATGTGGGGGGAAATTCAACAGCAGCGGGGGGCCCGGTGGGGCCGAGTGGAGGGGGCGCGGTGGTGAAGATAATCAGCGTGAATAGTCTGCCGAATCCGAAAAACGCGAACGCGGAAGCGAGAGGGGGAGGGGGTGGAGTGAAGTTGCCACCGAAACACTCGACGACGACGTATTTGACGGTAGACACGAGTGAAAGCGCGACGCGATCTCCGTCCCGATCTCAAGTGTACCGCACCACTTCTAGTAACATTCCAGTGCTGTCGAGTTCGTCGCCAGGGAGATCCACTTCCTGCTTAGTGTCGCCTCCACGGAGTAAATCCAGGAGTGCCAGTAGGAACAGTGGGGGTGGTACGGCAGCAGCGGCACAGGGGTTGAGTGCCTCCACCAGTTCCCTGGCAACGCTGCCGGTGCCTGTGCCGAGGAAAGTGGCGAGCAGCAAAACGTTGGATAAGACCAGGAGCTTCGAGAACCTACCCAGGTTCCAGTCGTTGCCAGGGCACGCCAAAGATAAGGAGGCGGAGAATAGTAAAAATAGTAAACTGAGTAGTAGCATCGTGCCACCGGGGTTTCTCGTTAATAGAGTTAATACTAAAGAGGTTCTGTCTAAGAGTAATAGTGGCGGTAGTCAGGGGAACGGGGGCGCTGTTAGTCCGGGGGGAGGCGCTATTAAAGTCGTTAGGAAGGTAACATCAGTTTTGGTTTTGGAGGGCAAATTTTGAAAGAAAAATCAATTTTTTTTTGTTTTTGAAAGAAAATTTTGTTTTGTTTAAAAAAACACGTTGGAGTTCGAGAATGGTCATGGTAAATTAAAATTGGTGTGTTTGGTTCCGTAGGGCGACCTAGTCTGGTTTAACACATTAGCATGTACGTCGTCCTTAGCGGCGGCCCAAGCGGCAGCGGCGGCGGCAGCAGCAGCCGCACAGCCTAATTCTGGAGGAGGGGCGTCAGGGAGTCAAAATAACGGGAATGATGAAGGTGGCGTGGGTGCGACGCCATTGGGGGACACGCTGCTGATCCCTGGAGAGGTGATCGAGTACCACCCGAAAGGGAACGTGCTGATTCTGAAGAGCCACGCGAGTCCGCGGGATGAGCAGCAGTACACGATCGAGAACAACCCGAATAATGTGCGGAGGAGAATCGGCGATTTGGGCGTGGGGGGAAGTGCCGTCGGGTATCCGGACATGATTTGCATGAATGACCTTAGCGAACCCGCTATCATTTGGAACGTCAAGGAACGGTACTCCGTTGGAGAAATTTACGTGAGTTGCGGGAATTTTAAATTTAAAAAAATTTGTCGTAACGTCGGATTCATACGCGGGATGTTTAAAAATTTGAAAATTTGTGTTGTAGACGTACGTGGGATCGATCTTGATATCGGTGAACCCGTACAAGATGTTTGACATATACGGGCTTCCCGTTGTGAAAAAGTACGAAGGGAAAGTGCTCGGGGCGCTACCCCCTCACCTCTTTGCCATATCCTCTTCAGCATACACGCGCATGGCCAAGGACTCCAGTCCCCAGGTTATCATCATCTCGGGCGAGAGCGGCAGTGGCAAAACTGAAGCTACCAAACTTATCATGGGGTACTTGGCACTTGTTAACAAGTCACCTAGCAACCTCATCACTGAACAGATACTCGAGGCCAATCCGCTACTCGAGAGCTTCGGAAACGCCAAAACCGGGAAAAACGATAACTCGAGTCGGTTCGGGAAGTACCTACAAGTCTATTTCAAGTGAGATTGCGACTGTTTCAATTTTTTTTATCAAATTTGGGTTGTTTTGGGAAATTTGCAAATTTTAACGGAATTGTTTTTTGGGGTGTGTACAGCACGAGTTCGAGTAGCGCGACGCCAACGGGTGGTTCGTCGAAGCAGACGAGCAACACGCCCACGTACTCGCCGATAATAACGGGCTGTCGTCCAGTTTGTTTAGCTGGTTGGTGCAGAGGATCAATAAGATCGTTTATAAAGGGGACTCCAGTGGGTGCGGCATCAACATTCTTGATATATTTGGGTTCGAGGATTTTAAGGTGAGATTGCGTTGCGTTGTCGTGGGGATGGACATTTCAGCGACTTCATGCGTATTTTGTGGTTATAACCTTTCGTATATTATGATCTGTGGATTGCATGATAAAAACTTGATTGGCGTTAAACTCGCTGCCATGGAAATTTCAATTTTATCGTATTTTTTTAATTTTTCGAAATTTGTTTTTAAAATTTGCTACAAACGGTCTTGGGTAAAAATCTCAAAGTAAAAAATTATATAAGGAGTATTCTGTGAGAAAACTAAATTAGTTTGTTCAGCGACTATACGAATAATTAATAAGAATCAACTTGATGGGTTGATCCAAGATAAAAACTTGATTGGTGTTAAACTCGTTGCGACGGATTTTTTTTAAATTCCAGAGTATTTATTTTTTTAGT
Organism: Callyntrura sp. NNG-2020; assembly: GCA_027744055.1. Classification (NCBI taxonomy): domain Eukaryota; kingdom Metazoa; phylum Arthropoda; class Collembola; order Entomobryomorpha; family Paronellidae; genus Callyntrura; species Callyntrura sp. NNG-2020. The sequence continues at coordinate 8,439 of JAHZNE010004961.1, forward strand.
TGATTTAATATTCAGTGTTTCTAAAAATTTTTTTTAGAAAACTATTTCACATAATTCTTAAATTAAAAAAAATATTAAGAAATTAGCAAAAAAATTTGAAAATTATTTACGAATATTATATTTTTGTAAAAGATGAGTCGACTATGCAGCGTGACATTTCAGTGTCATCCTATTTTTTAATTTTTAAAATTTTATTTTTAAAATTTGCTACAAACGGTCTTGGGTAAAAAAAAACTCAAAGTTGGGGAAATTAAATATTCAAGGTATCTATCTACTCAGTCGCGCTTAAAAAATTAAGCGGCGTTAAATTAGTTGCCACGGAAAACTAAATTAATTTAAATTTAATCAGTTTTTTAAATTCGTGTTTTCAATTATTTGGAGAAAAACTAAATTATTCCGAACCTTTTTAATTAAAATTTTCAAAATTTATGAAAAATATTTAATTCTGCGAAGAACTAAATTAATTTTTTATTAAACCTTTTCGTCTAAAAAATTACTTAAATAAAAATTAAATTACTTTGAGCCTTCTTTTTAAAATTTATGATAAATATTTAAATTTTTTACTCGCATTTTATACTACTTTAGATTTAATTTTAACTTAAATTTATTTTAAGCTATTAACAGTCTTGGGAAAAAACTCAATGAAGTTATAGCAAAATTCTGTGCAAATCTAAATTAATTTTTATTAAACCTTTTCGCCTAATTATTATTTTCTACGTATTTCGAGATAACAATTTTAATATAAAAAAACTAGTAGACGTTGGGTGTTTTATTCCTATTTTTAATTGCTGAAAGAATCAACTTGTTCTCATTTTAATCTTTCGAATTTTTTTATAAAATTATTTAAAAAATATTTGAAAAAACTACTAAAATTATAAATTCACATTCACAAACTGAATTTGGAAAGCTGAAATCTTTACATATTACCCACATACCACTCGCGCTTAAAAAATCAAACGGCGTTAAATTAGTTGCCACGGAAAACTAATTAATTTTTATTAAACCTTTTCGCCTAATTATTATTTTCTACGTATTTCAAGATTATTATTTTAACATAAAAAAACTAGTAAACGTTGGGTGTTTTATTCCTATTTTTAATTGCTGGAAGGAAAATGATCAACTTGTTCTCATTTTAATCTTTCCAATTTTTTTCCAAAATTATAAAAAAAATATTTGAAAAAAACTACTAAAATTATAAATTCACATTCACAAACTGAATTTGGAAAAATGAAATCTTTACATATTATCCACATACCACTCGCGCTTAAAAAATCAAACGGCGTTAAATTAGTTGCCACGGAAAACTAAATCATATTCAATTTAATCAATTTTTTAAATTCGTGTTTTCAATTATTTGGAGAAAAATTAAATTAAAAATTACTTCGAGCTTTTTGAATTAAACTTTTCAAAATTTATGAAAAATATTTAAATTGAAAAAAAAGTATACAGTATGTGCTTTAAAGGGTCTATATAATATAAAAACGTCAGGTTTGAAGTAAAAAATTATCCATGCCAACGTTAAATTTAAAAAAATGATTAATTTGCAGGAGAACACGTTTGAGCAGCTGCTGATAAACTACGCTAACGAGTCGCTGCAGCACGTGATGAACAAGCACATCTTCAAACTCGAGCAGCAGGAGTACGTCAAGGAGAAGATCGAGTGGTCTTTGATCACGTACGAGGACAACCTCCCCGTCATAAACCTCCTGACAAAGAAACCAGTAGGCATCCTCCACCTCCTAGACGACGAGTCCAATTTCCCCAAAGGAACGGACGCGAGTTTCCTGGAAAAGTGCCACTACAACCACGCGCTGAACGAGCACTACCTCCGTCCCCGGATGAACAGCAACGAGTTTGGAGTCAAGCACTACGCGGGGTCCGTCCTGTACAACGTGGAGGGGTTCCTCGAGAAAAATAGGGACATGGTCAGGGGGGACGTGCTCAAGTTGCTAGGGTCCAGCAGGTGCGCCATGATAGCGAGGATGTTCGGGCACGCGGGGAAAGAAACCAACACTGGCGTTTATCACTACCACGGGCCCAAGAGTCCCAAGTCCAGGGAGATTGGCGGAGGGGATCGCGGGGGAGGAGGGGGTGGTGGCATGATGGGGCCTGGGGGGAGAGACGGCGCTACGGGGAACACGAGGTTCATCACCATGAAACCCAGGGCCCCCACCGTCGCTGCCAGGTTTCACGATAACTTGAGTCACCTCCTCGAGAGCATGAGCAAGTGCAGTCCCTGGTTTGTCAGGTAAGCGTACGATTATCTCGCCTGTTGCCATGGAAACTAGTAGATAACATGAAAGAAAATTAATCAATCAAAATGAACAAAATGAAATCGGTTACCATGAAAACTAGAAATAACATGAAAAAAAAGAATTTTCACCCGGTTACCATGGAAACTAGTAGATAATTTAAAAAACTGACTTTCGTAGATGCGTGAAGCCGAACAGCACAAAGACGCCTATGAAGTTTGACGTGAAGACGGTGTCTAACCAACTGCGTTACTCTGGTATTCTCGAGACGATCCGAATCCGTAAACTGGGCTACCCGATCCGCTACAGCTTCAGCAAGTTCGCGAGCCGGTACAAGTGCCTGGTTCAGAACAACTACAGCATCAGCCCTCGCGACGTGACTCGAATGATCCTGACAACGTACACGAACGAGGACTACCAACTGGGCAGCAGCAAAGTGTTCCTCCGTGAGATCCTGGAGCAGAAGCTGGAGAACGCGCGTTACGACTTGACGTACACAGCAGCAGTGCGGATCCAGAGCGCGGTACGCAGCTACTTGGCGCGTAAGCGGTACAGGGAGCTGATATCGAGTATCGTGAAGATCCAGGCGTACTATAGGATGTACGTCGCTAGGTGGCGGTACGAGAAGATGAAGCGGGGCGTGATTAAGCTGCAGGCGCTGATTAGGATGAAGAGGGAGAAGGGGCGCTACAACGCGCTCTTGAAGCGGATGAACAGGAACAAGGACCTGTGCGTCACTGGCGTGAACCACCTCGAGATCCCGGCGGAGCTGGCGTTCATGATGAGCAAGATCGACCACGAGGACCAGGTGATTGAGTTCTCGAAGCTGAACAAGAGCAAGGAGTTTGTGCTGGAGGGGGTCAGGAACCTCGAGGCTTACAACTTTGACAAGTACGTGCGGGTGTTTTTCAAGAGCAACTTTGGGATGAGGAGGGAGCCCATTATCAGTCCCTTTCTCAAAGACAGTCCGGAGGAGGCGCTGACTGTCTTTAAACTCATACTCCGGTTCATGAACGACCCCAATCTCAGTGGGAAGAGGGAGGTGCTGCTCATGAACTATATCGTTAGTAAAGGCATGGCTAACAGTCTCCTTAGGGACGAGATACTCGTGCAGGTGTTGAATCAGACCAAGAACAACGAGAACAAGTTGAATTGTGACAGGGGGTGGGTGTTGCTCGCTTCTTGTCTCAGTTGTTTCCAACCTAGCGAGAATCTCTATAGCTACTTGCTCAACTACTGCTTTAACGAGCACGCGTACTCTAGCTTGCTCCAGTTGAAGTTGCTGCAGATGGGGAGGGTCAGGGGGGCTACGAGGGCGTTGCCTCCGTTTGGACTCGAGTACCGCGGGATCAAGAGCAGAAGTCAGATGTGGGTAGAGGTTGATGGGGTCGATGTTAGGGTCGAGAGCTGGAGTACTGTGGAGGATGTCGCCAATGAGGTCGCAAGTGCGCTCGGGTTCGGCGAGAAGGGGTTCGGGCTGGAGGTTGTTAATGGCGGGAGCAATGGAGGTGGAGGCAGCGCCAATGGCGGAGAGGTGGGCAGCTTCACGTTCGTGTTTGACCACTTGAACGAGGAGGCCAGTAGGGCGTACCCGTTCAAGTTTCACGTGCAGGAGCTCTTTGGCACTGGGAGTAACGTCAAGGTACCGGTTGCCGGGCAACGGGGTGGTGTGCAAGGGAAACTGAACTCGAGGAACAGTGGCGGTGTTCCGAGTGCCCCCGCTGGGAAATCTAGGAGTATGGAGAGCTTGCTGAGTAGCGCGAGGGGAGGGGATATTGGTGGGGGCGGGGGGTACAAGCGTCTGGGGCTCAGCTCCAGCCGCTTGAACGAGCGGTACCACAGCATCGAGCAGCTGGATGAAGGAAGCAGCAGCGTCGATCAGCAGCGTGGCAGCGCTATCACCAGGGATATCGATTTGAGCAGTGTTGGCGGGGATCGCGTTATCGACGTAGAGAGGGACGGCAGGAAGGCCGTCGCTAGGAAACTCAGCACCGACTACTTTGACCTCGATGAGGAGGAACTCAGGGGGAGTGATGACGAGAGTGTCAAGGTTACTGGGAACTCGAGGATAGGGAACCCCAGGTTCATCAAGAGCACCGCTACCAAGAGCACGTCCAGTGGGGGAGGGGGAGGCGCTGCGATGAGGAGCGTTGGGGGAAGCGTCTACGGGGGTAGTCGCATGTACATCGAGAGGGGGGAGAGCGTTTATGGGATGATCAAGTCCAGCGCTCTCAGCGACACCAGCGAGGCGCCCAGCTTAGGTGAGTTAACACATATGTTGATATGCAATATACGGGAGGCGATATCGTTTCCATGGTAACTGATAACATACTTGTTTGTGCAATTAGCGTCCCACGTGCGGCGAGTGCGCGTGCCGTCGCAGGCGTCTGACGTGGACCAGTTCCTGGACGACCTGTTTTCTCCGGTGCTGGAGAACCTAGACGACCTTAGCGACGCGCGTTCGCTGATAACGTCGATAAAGGGCGGTACGGATAACTCTGCTGGGTCGCCAGTGCCGGAGAACACGACGACGTTCCTGCAGTCTGCGTTTGCTCAAAACCTGCAGATCCAACAGCAACTGATCGCGCAGAACCAGGCGCTGCAGCAGCTCCTTCAGCAGACTCTCGGCGTTTCCGAGCAACCCGTCGAGGTGAACAAGAAGCAGAGTCTGAGCAGCACCCCGGCGACCAGACCTCCCCCACCGCCGCCGCCGTTGCCGCCCAGTCCGTTACAGGGGCACAGGCCGTTTATCGATCCGTACGGGAGGGCGAAAACGGTGAGGATTGGGAAGTGGAGGTGGCCGCCGAAGGGGGATGAACTAGAGCTGTGCGGAGGGGATGACTTTGTCGCTTTCAAGATGAGGGTCGAGGAGGCTAGGAAGCTGGATAATGACGGGAGTAGTAACGATAGCATCGTGTGGCCGGGGGATGAGGAGGATGACAGCAAGTCGAGCAGTAGCAACGAGACCAAGCTGATCGGGTTGGTTGGCGGGAGGAAGGTCGCCAGGCCGTTT
>JAHZNE010004962.1:0-28857 GCA_027744055.1 Callyntrura sp. NNG-2020
CAATCCCTGGGAAATAGTGCGTGAGCGTTATGGAAGATTTTCCAGGCTGAAACTTTAATAATGAATTCTTAGTACGTACATAAAATAAACTTTTGTTTTCAATTTTTCATTTATATTCATCACCTTTTCGTGTAATATTCCCCCTTTTCTACCCACTAACACTAAAAGCAGACGGATGAATTTAAAATTGCGGACACATGCCGTTAGTTGAGTTATTACATCATGTGTGTTGTTGTGTAAACAAACCTATCCTTTTGTATAATACTCCCTGGAGAAAAACGTGAAATATAACGACACGCCTTCGAAAAGTTCAAGAAACAACTAAAAACTTTCTGAAAGACAGATAAAATATATATTATAAAACACCTACTGCTTCCAATCTAATCAGCAGCAGAATCTCCCAGAGAGATAGGAATTTTATTTTACAACAAGAAATTCCCCCAGACAACAACTTACAAACACGAGAACGAAACCTGCGTCCAAAACGTCCATATTATTGTAAAATCCCCTGCTGCTTCAGCAACAATGGAGGGACGGCACCACCACCAGCTGCAGAAATAACTACAAAAATATGAGAAAACTTTTCTTTCTTCAGCTCTCCCAGGCAGATTAGCAGCTGCCGTGTTATTTCTTTTTTGCGACGAGTCAAGTTTATCCAAGTCGTTTGATTATCAGACATTCTCGATGTGCATAACGAAGTTTCACTAATTAAAGTTTATTGGTCACTTACTTGCGCCGGGGTTACCTGAACCTGACCTAAAGCTAAAACAAACAAGGTTAAGCACTTGGTAGCTCGAGACAGTTCAACTTACCAATTGCTCGTAGATCATTCTACTCTATCTATCAGCTCTCTTCCGTTGATATCTATCAGTCCTAACCTTCAGTATAGCTGTTATAATATTGCCATCGGCGTGATCATCTTCCATCTTCCAAACGGAATCTAATATTTAAAAGGCAATAACGTCACATGTTATTCTGCTGTAGGTCGCAATACAATAATTACCCTAAAATGCACAGCAGTAGAACCTATCACAACAACAGCTCCCGACCGAAGATAAGCGCTTATATATAGGCAAAGTCATAAAACGCTTTGATTAAATAAACTTTAATGTGCTTCTCGTAATTTTTATTACATTTTCGCCTCCTGTTTCTCCTGCTGGCGCTTCGAACCTCGAGATGGATTTAATACTGTGCAGGCATGCTAACTTTACCCTTATTTACTGGCGGTGCCATCGCTAAAACAACTTTTACAACTTTGTTGAGTCATCTCCCTAGTACAGTCTAGTAGACACACAAACACACGAAGGTCTCGAAAATATTTACAATTTACGGATACCTTCCCTCAGCAAACATCTCTCGTGCAGCTTAGCAATTTTCACGCTAACAGACAACTTTTTATATGCTTTCACCATCATCTTCATCGGTGTAGTCATTTCATTGCCGTCGCGTCGTCATTGTCTTCATATCATCATATCAGCCGCATTCGTCTACACACGCCGAGGATTTGATTGGAGTCGTCTTGACTCTTTATAAAATAATATATCTACCAAGAACTGGTAGTAATAACAGTAATAATAAAAACAACATCATAAAACTATCCTCGAAATTGCTCTCGCTCCAGAGTACTGTATTACATGACTCGTTATATCAGTTTTACTGCTTTTTTTATACCTTTCTTTATTTTCTTCATCCTGTCAACATACGCTGCTCGAATACCGCCATATATCAAAACTTATGATCGTCCCAGTGGCTTCGGGAAATGCGGCGAGGTGGACAGGGTAAAAAAATAGAGATAAAAATCGACTAAAGTGGACGCTCTGAATGGGTAATACGTACTTAAAAATAGGTTACAGTGTTACACAACCAAGTAGAGAGAAAGTTAACGGGGAAACAAGCTTGTAAATACGAAAAGTTTGCAATAGTGTGCTCCTGTGCTGATCCATTGATCCGTAATGTCGAGAGGTACAAATTTTTTACAAGTTGCGTAAACTTTCTTTTTTTCGTAGAACCTTGTTTGAAAATTAGACATTATTTAGGAGATAAAGTGGAAAGAAACGATGATAGAGTGGAATTGAGACAGCCTCCATGTAGTTTAATAGGGAAAGCAGAGGGCAGAATAAGTAGAGAGCGGAAATGAGAATGATGAGCGCAGAGGAGCGTACGTAAGTAGCTATCCAACAGAGCGTTAAAAAAGGAAAGGAAGATGATGATATGAGATGATTGGTCAAGTGCTCTTGGAAACAAATGAGATAGAGTTAGATGATTATGATCACGATATCACGAGGAGGATACTTGTGACTTTATCGTTGGTGAGTCAGTAGGGAGGCAAGACCAATGACGACGAAACGAAGCTGATGATAAGAGTAAAGGGCACTTTCATTTGGAGGTTTACGTAAGTTTTCGTCGTATTTTTAGGGATTATTAAGGGCATGCTTCATTAAACTGGTCAGGTAATGTAATTTGGGTCCTAATTTTGATAGCATGATTGCAAAATCCAGCCGGGAATTTAAGAAAAGATGACAGGGAATGGAGAGGGCATTAGAATTTTTTGCCAGTTAACTTTAATTTAATTTATTATTATTTTTATTGTACTGGAAAATCCAGGAATCTCATTTTTAAGTAAGTGATATTGTGTTCATCCAATTTATGTGCGCAAGGGAAATTTAATATTTTATGGAGCATTCCTTATTATGCGGGGAATTTGCAAAATGGCATAGAGCACTATCACTCCATTTTTTTAAACGTACGATATCCTAAGTTCTCCCTTTCATCTTGAATGGTCTTTTATTTCCACTACATTCATTCTTTACTCGACTGGATATTTCTTCTTACAGAGCATAAAATATGCGGAGCATTATATATCGCCAGTTTGGCAACCGGGAAAGTTTCCTACTGTTGTTCCACCAGGTGCTGCAAGACTGACTATTAGTAATTTTCTAAACAAGTAATTGTTCAACCAAAACCATTGATGGAAAAGTGGACTAGGAAAATGCAGATCCTGGATATTTCCAGATATTTATTTTATTTAAAAATGGAAGCAACAAAAATCCGGAGTAAAACTACCAAACACAGAATTCGTGTTAAAAATCAATGCCGTCGCATGCTTTGTTTGCTGCAAAAGGTTAATTAATCCAGGAGATGATTTTTAAGATTTGCATTGAATAGTGGATTGTCCAATTTGCATTAACACTTACCAGTGGTACCACAAATCTAAGGGGTGTGGGTATAGCAGTTGCCATTTTGTCCAATATTTCTGTTTCCAGACCAGTAACAAACGCGACGTTGCCACCAAAGCAGAAAAAGCAACAGGCGAGTACCAAGTTTTCCACTCCTTCCCTCTATTTTCTATTCACATCCATTTTTTTTCTTGTGCGAACTGCTTTTCATTCCTTCATGCTCTATCACCACCCCTGCCATTGCTGCCATGTACAGTGTTTTATGACTTTTGTGTCAACGCAAAGGATTGGAAAAGATAAAGGGTAATAGGGTATAATAGCAGAAAATGCATTTTCTTATTTTTACCATCGCCATCCTTTTTACATATTTTAAATGTACATAAGTAGTCGTATTCCCTGCTTTTTTGTACATTATCCTACATTCTTTTCCGTGTTCCCTTCATCAGTTCTGTTGAAACCAAGTTACATTGCCATACTTCCTCTTTTTTGCCAGGGTGAACACCAAACTACACGCTAGTCTACCTACTCTTGGGTAGTAAATGTGAAAATATTACGCCTGAAAAAACTGTAATCGTCGTTTATTGCAGGGTTCATTGTAACTTGTGATGTGAAGCAACCAGCATAAAAATGAGGGGGAAAGGACATGAAATCCAAAGAAAATCTTTTCTTCTCCTCCTTGCATCCTTACCCCATGCTTTCTTATTTTCTAATATAAAATGTGTCTTATATGGCGTGTATATATTCACGAATGCACACTTTACGATAATGACAATGTTTGATGATACGTACTATTTTATAGGAATGCTTTTAGGCATTTATTTATATTTTTGAGTAAAAAACGAAACAAGATGTTTTTGACGTGTCCTCTTTTCCCCGTTATCATTCTCCTGCCACGAAAAAAAACGTATTAGGATTGAGTGGATAGCAGATGTTGTCGTTGCGTCACATAATATTGTAAGGGACAACACAGGTTTCCCATTTAGTTTGGTTGAGGGTGGTAGTAGTGATGTGGTATGTATGTGGCCCGGTAATGTCGTGATGACTTTATAGGTATGTGTGTTACAGATTGATGTACATTCCGTACCTAGGGCATCTCAATGGATTTCAGTTTTGTGTTTTTATGTTTTCCCTCTGGTGCATCCAGACTTTGGCCAGAATAAAGCTTCCTTTCGTTTTTTACCGAAAAAAAACTTGTCAGAGCAAATTTGTTGCATGACGGTCAAAAGGAAGAAAGCGTGTGTACGTAACAAAGGAAAGAGGCGATAAGGATTTGTTGCTGAAAGCTTTTTTTTGCACTTAGGGCATTTCCAGGGCAACGAAGGTCACAACTTGTTACAGCAACAGCAGCAGTAGGAATAACAACAGTGGCCACAAAACATGAAACAACTTATGACTCTTTTTAGCCAACTACTTTTTCTCGAACAGTCATGCTATATAAATATTATGGTCTGGTCAAGCATTAAGACATTTTAGTGCAGCAGCGTTGGAGTGGAGGGTGATGCTGATGGTTGTCGTCGTTGTCGTCATCGTAGAAGAATAAAATATAGAAACTTGGCAAAGTGAATTTTATTTTTGCGGTGACGACAGTGGTGAAGCTTGTTTTGAGGGGCGCTTTTCCGCTTTTCTCCAACCTACTGGCGTGTATCACCCTGGGTTGATGGCGTGCGTTTCGAGAAGTTTAGTGAGGAAAATTTAATTTTCATTTGCCATACTTCTTGCCTTCATATACGTTTATGGTGATGGCTACAGCGGTAGTTGGGGGTGACGGTAGACGGTGGGTCTCCTCTCCGCCATGCTACCGTTACCACTTTTTTCGCATTTATCGTGGTCATAACGTTATACACGGGGGATTCGAAGAAACAAAAAAACATCACACAACTGGCTAAAAAAAGATTGGTAGCGGAAAACGGACCGGCGGATGTGAAGCTTTTATAATGAAAGCCACACAAGTAAAAAAAAACTGTTGTGAGTGTAGAGCATATAAATAGTAGGGGAGTATAACATGTTGCCTCATTCAACACTGTATTGTCGTTTAATGATGACTACTTATGTTTTGTCACGCAACCTTGAGTGGATTTATGGTTTTTGTTCTTCTTGAGTGTTGTGTTTATAAAAAAAAGTGAAGAAAGAAAATACCTGGCTTTTCTCGTCTCAGAGATGGAGTGAAGGAGAAAAAAGACTCCCAAAAGGGATCGGAAATGACGTCAGCAAGAGAGAAAGAAAGAAAACATGGGGAAAAGTATTTCACCTTTTATTCAAGTCCATATAGCCAGTATACACGTGCTTTCACACAAATTTCGTGGTGCGTTCCAATAATACACACAGAAGTTTTAATATATGAGACAGCATATATGTAGCGTTTTGGTGAAGAGATGTTCCGCTCCGCGGGCAGTGTGAATCGTCGCTTCTGGAGTATCCTACCAAGTGGTGTTTAGGTATTTGTACTTGTCAAGGGTCTAGAAGTCTTCGTTATCGTCATGGCTCATATATTTTCTTGTCATACTTTCCATTTTGCTATTTCTTCATCATTTTGATGACTTTGACCAAGATTATATGTAAAAGATGGAAGATCCCTTTTAAAAAATTTGTGTCACCAAGATAAGGGTAGTAAGGGGCATGACATGCAATAATGAGGAGAAAATTCAACAGGAAAATTCCTTGACTGATGGAAAGGGTGAAATGTTCGAATTTCAGCTTGAATTTAATATTTCGTGTAGCAACTTTACAGGTACATATGTAGAATTAAGACGTATTGAATCTCTGTACTATCTTACTTGCACTATTCACTACTCGATGAACGACAGATGCGACATTATACTAGGTCACTTGTCTGTTTGAGCGTGCCATGAAATAGTTTACCGTACGGAGTTAAATGTATCAAAATTTTACGCTTGTAGTCTATAGTATATACTCATGTATGTTCGTGTGTATCTACAAGTTCCCATGATGACAGTATATTGGAAGGTGTTATATAGAGGAAATTAGAAGTTTGACGTGAATGTGACGAAATAAATTGGTGCTTGATATCAATTTTCTAAGAAGTATAAGAAAAACTAGATGAACTGAAAAATGAGGGGCATTTGGAGATACTATTACTTTGTCAGCCGTGATTCGGTTCCATCTTTTTTTAAGGCTTTTCATGGTTGATAGTAGTTACGATTTCAATTTTAACACCATATGAAGCGATTTACGCTAGTTTCAGTTTGATCATATCGCCAAATTAGGACGTTATATTATCCGGATCGTTGTTCATAATTTGATATGGGGAAGGGGAATATGAATATGATATCTGTTGCAGCAACGACAGAGCCCAGGGCTAATTGAAATATTTGTTACAGACAGCTTTCTGGCAATTTGCACCTGTCGCATGTCGTTTTGAAGAATTCTACAGAATTCAAGTGTTTCCATGCAGACCATACACAACCAATTTTGCGAAACTGACGTCGACCCAAATGCTAGAGGGTTTTCCGGCCGGATAAATGAAAATGAGATAAGTTGAGTTTTCACCCTTTGCTTTGACACGATTCTTCGACAGGAAATAGCCAAAGGTTGAAGAAAATACCATATCCATCCCCAAGAACATCTTCGCAATTTTTCTGTTCTTCTATCATCATGCTCAAACGATACGTGCGACGGACCGTTTCATTTTGTACACCAGATCAAATGTCAAATGGAGAATGTAATTCGATGAGTCTTTTGAAGAAGGAAAGTGAAAAATTACGATGGATGATGTCCAAAAACGTGACGGTTACGAAGACTGTTGTGACGCAAGTAAAACAAAAAACTGGAGAAAGGAGCACCAGAGAAAAGAGAGAGAGAGAAGTAGGGGATGAGAGGGAGAGAGGACGATAGAAGGAAAACGAAACCTTTTACATCGTCGAAATATTATCTTCGTCTTTGTTCGCGTTTTACCTTCCCTTCTGAGGAACTGACAAGTGACTGCTGGAAGTTAAAGTAGCAAATTAAATCCGCTTAAATTCCTCCACTACACACACACAGATCAAGGCAGATAAAAGGAAAGTCAATCGAATGATTTTTTTACCTTTTGTCTTTCTTCTTCTCTTTTACTCCTTTGAAGTCCAACTTGTCCGTCGAGGAAAAGGGATGTAACAACTTTATAATATAACTAACTACATTTAAAAAATTCGCTGAGTAGCGTTCAACAAGGAAAAATAAAAAATAGGTGTAGGTAGGTCGTTACATACCAGCTCGGCTTTTATGAGCAACTCCACTGAATTATGAAAGACCAAAACAGGGCAAACTTAAACAACGAAAACGCCCTATAAAGCTGGCAGGGGGGCTCGTGTTCTCGTAACATTTTCTAGTCATTTCATTCTGCTTTATTTAATGGCCTTGTTTTTCGTTTTGTTTTCTTTTAAATTACCTCTTATTGCGTATTCTCCTTTACGTCCTCATGTTACGATGATATTAATACTGATAAATTCCTTTCAAAATGAAACGCTCTTGTCGTAATTGGTAATGTATACCAAAAGTAAATTCGTTATTGATAATAACATACTCTCCTACATGTTGTTGCTTGTTGAATCTTGTACGTGGGCGGGTTAGTACTTCAGTGTAAACAAAACGTACGAAAACAGAAAATAAATAAATTTTCTGTTTTCGTATCTTTGTTTTGACCTTTCTATTTGTAACGCAAAAAAGAGGTTAACTTCTTAAATTAAAATTGTAATTGTTATTTAACGGTGGAATAGGCATATATGTAGTGTATGAAAATGTAAACAATGTGGTTTCGTTTGAAAACAATATGTTATCATTTATGCTCTGAAAATCAGAAACATTAATGAGATGTTTTTATTTTTTTCTTATTTACAGCAATTGTGATGGAACAAGTAGGAGTTGACTTGCTCTCTTTGGAGAAAAGGTAATAAAAAATAAACTCTTATCTGTGTCCCCCAGAAAAACAACGAACTCCATTAATCTAAATTAATAACTTGCAGCACTGCACACAGTGCGTACACTAATTGTAAGCCGGAGCATTGGTCAAATAAAAGTCCAAGTGTGTTTCAATTCGGCAATTCAATTAACTGTATATGCATTCGTATTGCAAGTTGCAATGGATCGAGCAGTCTCCCCCACATAACTGACATTTTCATTAAACTTTTCCGTGGAAAATTCCGCTGGTTAAATTCTTCTCCTTTGATTAATTGTAATTAGTAATTGTCAAAGTCAGCAAAACTGAATACTGTTAAATACACTGTCTGTGATTTTATTGTATGGAGACAGTATTAATTTATTACCATTTTATACTCTTGAGGAAGAATGCATTGGGATGTCGGTGACATTTCAACCAATTTAATTACTTGAGCCAATAATCGAAATTCAGTTAAGGCATATAGTGGAAGAAACCCAAAGTATCTCAGCCAACTCCTCACGCGGCTTGGGTGCAATTTTATTGTTATTTTCTGCAATAAAACGTATTGCTCTTCCCCATTTTCGCCTCCAAATTATTTAATGAGGTAACTTTATATGATAACGACAACCTCCTTCCCCATTGATTATTATGGAAATTTTATGGAATAGCCTTCCAGATGGAAAACGAGGCGCCGGTGATGGCCAGTTCCATATTTACAAACAATTATTAAGTTGAGTAGCAAATGCTGTTTACCTCTGCTTTACTTGAGATTGGAGAGGGTTTGGCTGTTAAGATGCAATTGTAATTACTTTTTATGTGCCTCCGCCTTTGTCCATTGTTTGGACAATGAAAAGACAAGTCGAAAATGTAGCTTTTCTCTAATATTATCAGTTCTTTACGTAATCTTACCATTGTCTTTTGTATTAGATAGGGTCTTAACTAAACTAAGCGTCTAATATCGGAGAATGACAATGAGTATTAAAGGTTTAATTTAAGCAATTATGGAGACCACCACTGCAGCGAAAGAAGAGTCAAATGAGTGAACCAGAATCTTCTTACGGGAATAAGATGCTCATAGAAGGATCCATATCCCTGTTCGTATTTGTACTTTTTGGTGGAATAAAGGAAAACCGTTCGTCGAAGAAATAGAATATTACGTCCTAAACTAAAGGATCAATAAAATTTTCTTTTTCGCAGCAGCATGCGTACAGGAGTAGAAGCTACGTTAAGTACGATCCTTGTCTGCAGTATTTCGTTTTACCGTTACTAGAAAATAATCAAATTATGGAAGACACTAGACACTACACTCCAAACTAGAGAGAGGTATTTGATAAGGTGGGCTTCAACTTCGACGGTATTATTGTCTTGTGTGTCTTGTGTCTGTCTACTACGAATACGATGAACAGACAACGAGACAACTAAGGGAAGCGGAAAATCTGAAGATTCGTTTGAATATTGGAGCCGTATAATTTGTTGGAGTTGGATGGAATGTACATAGTTTCAATATAATGATATTACGTTATATTACTGCAGACTTAATTTAGGAAGGTTGTTCGATGGCAGTTTAGGTTTTTTACGATGGGAGTCCAATTAACCGATTCTCCACTTTTTAGTTTCATGTGAAACGTAATTTGGATTTGGGGATTTGCTTTCTCTGAATATTGACAATAAAATTGAAGGGTTTATTTTTATAACGAAGTAGGAGTAGCTTTATGCTGTTAACTTTTCTGTGGAAATGGCATACGTAATTAATTTCCGCAACTATTGACTGGGGAGGTTAATTCTATGACTCAAGCTGATTTATGAAGCTACTGTGGGCAATTACTTAAGCGAGGTTAATTCTATGACTCAAGCTGATTTATGAAGCTACTGTGGGCAATTACTTAAACAAGTTTTTTCTGAGATTGCAAGGATGTCATGGCAAAGAGTTGAGAGTGCAGTTTTACCTTGTCTGGTCAATATTAATCTTGTGGGGGAACGCGTTGTCAGTGTTGTTGGCAGGGTTTTTTTGGAAGGAATGTAATTCAAGTGCAGTTAATTTATGGCTAATGTTTGTGCATCTGTCGTAATCTGCATTTTCTGGATCGATAGGTTGGAGGCATTGGAACAATGCTTTCATCGCCAATCATCCCCTCATGAGAGCGTTCAAGAGCTGAAGCAAGAGGTTAACGAACTAAGGACCAAGCTGGAAAGTTATGAACATCTTAGTTGGCTAGGTAATTAAAATGATTGTAGATTGCAATGATAATTATTACTCTTATTAAAATAGAGGCCGACCAAGCGTTAATTATTACCATAAAAATAATTTTTATGAAATTATTTGAATACTACAGGATTTTATAAAGCGCTTCATCCGCCACCTTTAATGGATCCGGCAATAGAATTAACCACAACTCGATCAACATTGGGACCTGGTTATCATCGTCGAAGCAAAGACGCCAAACAAATTGTCTGCGATAAATTTATTCGACTCAGGTAATTTCAAATAAAAAAGTTAGCATTTATAAATTAAACTGAAAGGATGGCTCATCAATGATGATAATGAGTCATCATCATCACATGTATTCAGGATGGCGACAGAAACCTTCGAATTCTAGCTGAAACTGAAGAATTAGAAAATCCAATATAATATTTTAAATCTCGTTTTCTTCTTTTACAGCGACGTTGTGCTGACAAAGGAAACCTGTCTGTTACTTCGAGAGCCCACCTTCGACAATTGGCAATGGGAGGACGAAGAGATGTTGGTTCTTTTGCAACAAATGTACCTTGACCTGGAGCTTCCTAAGAAATTTGATATTGAGATTAATATCCTAAGAAACTTTCTTGTCCGCGTCTACCATAACTATAATGATGTTCCTTTTCACAACTTCCGCCACTGCTTTTGCGTCACACAAATGGTTAGTATATTAACTCGACTACTAGACTAGAGTTAATAGTCTATATATATACCAAATTTTGCAATTTTTACCCTTCTACCTACTAGCTATATGGAGTTGTTTACTCTTCTTTGTTTGCTGATACATTTCCGTCGTCTTTCCCCAAGTTTACATGATAATTACTGCCTGTCGGTTATTGTTGTAATATTCTGATTATTCAGTTTCATAATAACATTAATAATGTTTATTAAAGCTTGAACAGGCAGGGTTTCCCATTTGAAGACACTTGTGGCATTAACAAAAGTACCATATTTATATAGAGTAGAGTTACTGTTTTCGTATTTTCTCTTTCCATGCCTGCTACAATGTCTAATTTCCTCAAATGCATTAATTTTACAGAGTCTTGCCTACCAGTATGATATTATGAACTACTTGTACTTTGGAACGTACATTGCTGACTATTATGATTAGTATACGTGTATATATTTATATGTTAGTTCATTTTCCATTCTACACTTGTCTACATTTGGGTTCCCAAGGCAGTTTTCAATCGGCTTAACAGTATACATGTGTCTCGTAATATTTCTTGGAACTACTTCCGTCATACTAATAAAAGAAGATGTAGGGCTCCTTTTTATTACGTAGCGCAATACTGCGGTACCTATTGACCATGATGTCTAAGTCTGTGTGGCCTACCGGCCGTACGCATTTCTCCTTCAATACTCTTGTGAGTTAATAGATTCATATGCATTTGTTTTTGCCCAGTAGCACAAAGATCTCCCGGACAACCATAGTGTACTTTTGGCACAAGACTTCAAAATTCATTCATATTGGTTGATTTTTGGGACTGACCCCGAGAGGGATTCAAAATGCAAAAGGGATTCATAAAGAGAGTTTGAAAAATTTTTGTTGTATGTAAGTATGTGCCACTTGCGACCCCAAATTTTAAGTACAATGATCCATTTTCCTGACATTACGATCATTTTTCATTTCTACTTTATGTAATTCCATTGACAATAGACAATATAAGTACTTTGTACACGTCATTTAGCAGGTACACAATGTCAACCAAAGTAGTGTAAGTACAAAGCTTAATTTAGTTATCTTGAAAGAGTCTTTTCCTTCTTTTCCTATAGCTTCTTTTCTGTTTCATTTCTTCATAATGGCAGGACAGTTCTCATATGCTATCATTGAACAAGTTCATATCTTCCAAGTTACCAGACCTTTTAGACTAGCTGTATAGCAAAATTGACACAATATTTTAACATGCTCAATATGCCAGACAAAGAGGGTAATTGAATAGGTGAGCAAGCACCGACAACGTAGTAAAATGTTTGTGGTATTAAATTTGGGAGATACTTACGAAAGGATTACATCTAGGGTTCATAATGGCAATGTAAGAAACGATGAGTGATGTATTATCAAATGCGGGATGGAGGAACTATTTAATATCGCATCAAACTACTTAAAGTACTTTTAACAAATTATAATAATGATCGCTTTTGTGGTATCCCCGGGTGGTACGAATTTAGTACTTTAGGATAAAACTTAATTTACAATAGATGCTGTTGGTGGGCATCTAGCCACAAACCAATGTAAGTATGAGTACGAGTGGTTGGCAGGCTATAAAGATAAAATTACCTCTTTCATCTTTACAGTTTTCTGAGATTTTGAAAGGATACACAACTTACCTAAAGCAAAACCTACTACACTAAACTTTAGTTTACTCAATTCACTCACTTGGGATGTCCATGAGGACGTAATAAGCTTTTAGAACCGGCCTAATCATAGTACCGAATTGTATAGAATATATACACATTACGTCGTGTCTATTGTGAGCGTGTTGTGGAACAAAGGATACACGTCACTGTCTTTCTATCGATAGAAATTGGTTTTCCTATGAACCATCAGATATATGGATAGGTAGTTGTTTCCGTTATGCATGACTGTCATATAATGGGAGGAACATGAAACGTCCTATGCGTAGCCGCCCGCATTTTATGGCGAATAGATGCTCAAAATTTTCTTTAGAACAAGAGGAAAATGTTGACTATGATGATAACAATGTTCATAATTGACAGACAATCTAACAAAACATCTATGTCGTGGTTGGTGTGTAGTGTATAGGATTACACTGTCTATTCATGATTAGAAACTATGTGATTACTTTCTTTATGTTTTGCTAATACTTTTGTGTCTTATAATTACCTACAGATGTTCGGAATGTCTTGCTCTGTAAATTTGTCGGAGAGAATTGGTGACCTGGAGACTTTAATACTCTTAACTTCTTGTATTTGCCATGACTTGGATCACCCTGGGTACAATAATATCTATCAGGTAGACAGTTATTACCGATTATGTATGTAACATGGGAGGTGACTCATATTATGTGAGGGTCTGGGAAACCCGGATTAACCTCGTTAATTGTTATGGGGCTCGTGAGTAAGTATTAATTTTTATGACTTTAAGCATGCGCATTGTCATTGTTGTCATTATATAAAATATTTTTTACTAACGACTATATTCCCCCTCTTGTCATTCAGTTGTCGATGGTACTTATTAAAGTAGCTGATATTTCCAACGAAGCAAGGCCAATGAACGTGGCAGAACCTTGGCTTGATTGTCTCTTAGCAGTAAGTTCACTATATAATTGTTTCATTACTAAATTACGTTGCGGTTTATATTTTTTATCGCGTTATCTCAAATATATTTATTAGATGTAGATGCCATATGTTCATTTAGACTTTTGGAAAACATTCAGCAATATTGATGTCCCTTTCGATTTAGTTGCTCATGCATAGACAATTTTATTTTTGTATTTGTACAGGAATTTTTCCAGCAGAGTGACACTGAGAAATTGGAAGGTCTTCCAGTGACACCATTCATGGACCGTGAAAAAATTACGAAGCCATCTTCCCAATGCTCATTTATTGGTCTAGTACTATTACCACTGTTCGAGGCTTTAGGGGCATTCTTTACTGAATTAGATGTAAGTTTTTTTTAAATTGAACGATTATTATATTATAGTAAATTTAGTTGCAGACACATAAAAATGGAGAAAAAAACAACTCACAAAATTCATTTCGGCTGTGGTATCAGCTTTAGGGTAGAATAGCATGTAAAAATTATATATAAAAATTGCCAGAAAATAAATTCAGGATTATTTGAGCCATTTCCTACATAAATTATTATAAACAATTCTTACGAAACAATTTACATTGAACAAAATGTATAAACACGCCAGGTAAAATTTGCAAAAACTAATAGGCCCTGCCCAGATTCGAACTGGGATTGTTGGATTCAGAGTCCAAAGTGCTGACCATTACACCACAAGGCCATGTGTTGCAAGCGGAGCTGCTCAAAGCTGGCTTCGTTATGGGGTATGCTCATCAGGGTAAACCGTGTATTGCGGCGCATGCAAGCTTATGGCGTTACTGCTTAGCTAACTCGAAATGCAACTTTGCAGATAGATGCACCAAGGTTTTATAGTTGGCATTATGACACCTAGGTTTATGTTGTAGCGCCGCCTAAATACCAGCAAGCAGCGAATATATTGGTGAATCGGGTTGAAAAATAGTTTCAGTAAAAGTATGAAGATTACATATGTATGAACAGTAGTGAATCTAATGGTATTTTTAGACAGGAACGGAATAGAAATGCTTTTTTTGTAAATGTGTAACGTATGTTTAACCATTTTTACAGCCCATGATAATTCAGCCGGTGCGTGATGCTCTAGAATACTACAGACGCTTGAACGAAGCCACTCAACCTCCGCGTCATCGAAAAAGTACTGATGTCACGGCAATGCAAGCTGTGAATGTTCCAGCAGCGGCGGCGGGGGCGACGAGCAGCAGCAGTGATAACGCTTGTGATAAAGTTCCGTCCGCGTCCTCTGACAGTGCAAAAACATCAAAGCCATCAGTGTCGGAAGAAGCTGAGGAAGCCCCATTATCACCTACCCTTAAAAGTCCACCTGTCACAACTAGTCCCACGGCAACAGACGGTGCAACCGTCGGTACAACAGCACCTCCACCTGAAGTTACCACAGATCCTCCACCTTCAGCAGGAATACTCCCGGTTGTGCCTATGGGTCACCGGAACTCGAATCCGTTATCCTACCGCAGAGCATCACAACTTTTAATGCTCAAGGCATCCGGGAGCAGTAACAGTTTGAAAGTGGCTGGTTTATTACCTCTGCGATCAAACAGTGGTAATACCAACGCTTCCAGCAACTTTCAGTCTTTCCCTTCTGTAGAGTCTTTAAGTGACCGGGAGGGAGAAGAAGACGATGAAATTGGTTGTGGAAGTGAGGATGAGGCTATCACGGAGGTTGCGGTGAGTGAAAAAGCTCTCAAGTTTAAAATAGCGACGGAGCCATCTTTTGACTTTTCGACGAGTCGAAAAGGAAGTCGGGAAAACAAAAGTGAGTCTTCCGGACAGTCCACAGTGGCAACAAAAGATGACCGAATCTCATTTGATACGAGTTTTGCGTCCACGCCAAAAGTGGAGTTTGTTCCCACGACTGCAGGAGCAGGTTTGGGACTATCACCGGGTAAACATTTATCATCCTCCAAAGCTACTAGTTCTTCTGCATCGTCATCATCCACTAAAGGCAAACCAAAAGATTCATTTTTCTCCAGACTGAAACTGTTCACGGAGAGACTGAGCATTAGCGCAGATTCTACGACCAGCGCTGGCAGTGGCTGCGAGAGCCCTCCAGGTTCTGGAGGCTACAAGCATCATAGTATCAGCTACTTTCGTCGAGTTGGCAGAAAGGATTCCAAAAGGAGTAAGAGTAAAGAGGGGATTATCGGTGGGAGCGAGCGTTATCATACGAAACATCGCGGTTCTAGTAGCGATCCAGAGGGCCATGGAACATCTGATGATAAGTTAAGCGTGGAAGGTAAAGAAAATTTGTTGCGAACTGGAGGCGGAAGCGAAATGGTTTCCCCCGAATGTTCCCCTGCGATGAGCGGGGCTAGTGGCACTGATAGAAGATCATCATGGAAACACTGCAGTGGCAGTTTGGATAGTGTGCTTTCCAAAGATGAGCATACCAAACGATCTCCTTCCAGAAAACTGGTGCTTCCCAGATTTTCGTCATTTGTTCAAAAGAAAACACGAATGGGCTTTATGAGAAGATCATCACCAAAAGGATCTTCTTCAAATACAAACGAACCCCCAAGCTGAGATGACGATGGCATCTCCGTTGATGTCGGCAACAGGCAGCTAGACACTCAAGAAGGAAAAGATGATGATAAGTTGCCCACCGCTGCAATTCCCGATAATCAGTCAGAATCCGCAGATTCAAATCCCCAGTCTTCTGACGACAGGAGCAAATTTTGTCAGTGTTTTAGAACCATATTTGGAGGGAATACGTCCTCCCACAACAACTCAGTCACCAATTACACACCCACTACTACAACAAATGAGGGATGAAACAAAATTGTACAATATATTTTACAGATTAAATTAAAATACTGCCATGCTCCGAAAGTAAACAAAGCATTTCGGTTGTCATCAGTCGTCACCTCTGTTTTACAAACGTATATACTCATACATTAGCAATTTATTTTAAGATATATAGAGAAAGAATGTCAGATGATTGTGGCCAAATTTGGAATATAAATATAGATGACGTACGTAAATACCTTGGTAGATAAAGTGTTGTAGACATTACTCTTTACCGTACATTAAGTTTATAATTTAATTTATAATATTCTATGGTCTAGTCGTTTCTCATATTTCATGTGTATTCAAAATACATCCATTCGCCAAGTCTGTAAAGTTTTGTTTCATGTTTGAAGCATTGCTGTATATTATATGTCTTTTGCCTGCATAATATGTTTCAATCTTTAAAGTTAAGGTGAAAAGTTAGCCGGGTGTTCTGCTGTAGCTGTAGCATGAATATATATTTATCTCTAGCTTTTAAGAAGTCCAACTTATCATATATTTAAAATCAAATACCCTATCATGCTGATGGGGAGGTACAAACAAACCATTACACACTAGTAGTGGCAGCGGGTGGTAATTAGAGGTGCGTGAAACAATATTATAATTTTTAACAGAGAATGTAATTGAATTAGAGTAATGTTACTAAACGCTTGCAATGTTAAAGATATACATATTTACATATGAATATATACAAAAAGTAAGTGAAAAATTTATTGTGTCAAAACTGCGGGCGGTTTGTGACACTACGAAATAGGTAAGAAGAAAATAAATCTATTTGTAAATATCATAAATTGTAAATAGTATTTAGTGGGTAGTCTGAACATTAAAATATTAAATACTCGATGTCGCTGATGTGACGCATTAAATGGTGTGTGCATATCTGTACAACACGAGATCAAGTATTAATTAAGGAGGGAAATATAAAAATGTATGTAACATAAGCAGGAAAAGCATGATACTAATTAATGCACAGTTAACTATGTTACATATGTTAAAGAGTAAATGTTCATAATGCACCTTAAAATCGTGCGCAGCTTTAATTTTAGAATATATGTAATAATGAGTAAAGGTATTTTACCAATTTTGTGTACACACAAATGGAAGTTTACCACACCAGGTTATATATCATTTAATATCATCCGTCAATCCACCGTATATTTATCATTACTCATCTCCAAGTAGTAGAAGACCAGAGCTGTGTTGTGGACCTGTCTGCGGACCGCATCCTGTTAACCTTTTTGCAAATAGGGACATATTGAAAACGGCTATCAACAAGTCAATCAATCCGAACACCAGGGTATTCATTTTATCACTACAGAAATATCGACATATTCAGGAAAAGTATTTTCTACTTTCGACATTGTATTTAACAAATGACCTATTCTCATCAAAATATACTAAATGAACTAATTACACAGAGGAATAAAAATGCTACATACCAAACGACGACATGAGTAGTTATATACAATATCTTATTATTATACGTTTATATATTGTAAGCATTTTCAACAGAAATTCAAAACTACCAAAGTGATGCAGGAAACTGTATTAGAGTTAGAGTTTTCAAACTTTGATTTCCACGCCGAAGCCCAAGGCGAGGCGACATGAAGAAAATCGTGGTAATCGTCGTGCTAACATACTATCTTTGATATTCTGTCAGTGTCAACTATGAAGCAAAACATATTTAGGCAAGGTAGTTTAAATGTAATTGAAGTAAAATAGAGTTAATTACTGATACATATATATGCAAAGATTAAAAAATTGACATATATAAATTTTTATTTGTAGATAGATAACTTGAGTATATGTATGTGAATATTGAATTTCGTTTCATGCGAATACAATAATGTGTCATGTGTAAAATTTGTTTGGTAATTCGGTTTATTTCTTCCTGCTAATTTGTTGTGTGTCAGCTAATACATCTTAAGAAGTAGTCAAATGATATCTTCCAAGCATTATGTCATTGTTCATCGTCGAGTTCAGCATAATTTTTTACTGGAACCGATATTGTATTAAAACTGATTACGTTAAGCTAACAATAAATTAAAACCATATACCTATTCTATCATCATATCAAAACCGAACCTAAATATTTAAAAGGCTAAAATTATAGGAGCACATTAATGTATGATCAGTTCATCTCCGATGATGCTGCTGATGTTGAAAAGGGAAATGATTTGATATTGATAAGTAATTATTGGACGAGATACAGTATATAAACCTAATTGAATAAATTAAATTGATAAATTAGTGTTTAAATAAATACCTTTAACTTCACCCTTTGTGGTACCCACGTACGTAAGTTATGTAATATTTTAATTGTAATAAAAATGTGCGGGGTAGCTCCCACCTCTAAGGTTGTCAAATCATTGTTTCATGGATATACTTTGAACTTTGTCATTTAAAATTCTGTATTCAGTGTATTTAATGTAATGACGGATATATATATGCCTGGGGAGGATGATATCAAATATTCAGGTACCTATATTACCTGTTATACTGTTAGGTATTATTGAGATATTCAGGCAAAGTAGATGGAATGAGATAAAAATTTGTATAGGAAAGGATCATATCTTGCTTGTTCATGTAACGTGTATATTATGTATGTACATACAATAAATTATTTTCCTTCTTTTCGTGTCACACGACATATTTATGTCATGATAAACTAGCAGCTTGATATTGTATTGTATTTGTATATTATTGTCTATGTGAAAAATGACTATATTATTGTGAAACAAAAAAATAATGTGTTAGGTCTCGTAGTACATATTTTACGTTTTACCATTTTTTTATTGCCAATGACTTGACCGAGTTTTCATTTTTGATTCTTACTGCTGAGCAGTAATGTATTATGATATTGTTATTTTCATATGCTATTTGTTTGTTGAAGTTTTGACATTTTTTTCGAAGCAGAGATATATTTAAGAAAAAAGGTTAATGATTTTCATTTTACGCCTATTACTCGATTTTGGTTTACTATAGATTACATAGTATACTTGTATAGATCGACGTTGTATTCATTTTCTACAAAGTTGGAAACAAGTAAATAAAAATAAACGGATTAAATTTGGATTAATAACTAATTTTTCCATAGAAACTGAGTTTGAATTATAAACCATTCAATTGATGACATTCAACATTACTGTAATAATTATTTTACAAATGATACTACTGATGATGTACTGTAGATAAATTATATTGAATGTCAGAAAGAAATACATTAAAATGGGTCTATTTACAACATGTATTTGTCGAATTCAATGATTGATTATTGCATAATCTAATCATAAACGATATGCTTCCACCACCACCACACCACCCCATAAATAAGAAATGAACGACCGGAATGACTATGACTGGCCATTGGATGATGATGACACCATGGTAGGTGTACTGTGAAGTTGTGAACAAAAATTGGCATAAATGCTTCAAAACAAAAACGTAGGTGTGTACGGTAATCTATTTTTTTTTATTAAAAATAAATAATTTTACGAAAAATACTAGTTCACTAAAACACAAAGTATTTGTATAGGTAAAAAATGTTTCGTTTTGGTGAAATAACCAAATTTATTTTTCAGCTAGCGGACTGAAATAAAATCCAGTTTTCTGACTCCCAGCATGTGTACATTTAAAAACGCTTCGCTCTCACTTATGTGAAGCTAGTTTACTTCCATACGAGAGCGTTACATGTCCAAAATCTTGGGGTAAAGAAGTCTGCCATGTCATCCTGTAAAACACATTTTTATATGCTCACTTAACCCTTAACTACCATATTAATTGATTATATTTTGCTAAAGCACAATTTCTATCTTACCTCCTGCTGTACAGGGCAATTAATTCTAGCGTAGAATTCCATTGTGTACGTTGATGCTAAAATCCCAGATCCCATAATTAAGCCCGACCACATAAAAATGTTTCCCACAGAGCTATCGCTATATCGCAAAAACGTCAACGCCATGCCAAACCCTCCAAATAAGGTCAGTAACACAGGAAAGAAAAAGTTGAAGGTGAAGCTCAGAACGTACTCATGGAACAAGGAGGATATTACGAACACGAGAATGGTTGGTATGGCCTTGTGATACCGAGCAAGGCCTACTTCCCAGGCGTCCTTTAATGAAAAATGACAATATAAACAAAATCTACCAAATTTTAACACCTTAATTCCTTCCTAATACCATATCATACATACCTTAAAAATGTACGTGTACAGCCAATCGTGTACAAGAATATTCCACGTTTTGTAGTAACTATGAAAGGACGAGCAGTTCCACCAAAAACGTACTCATGGAACAAGGAGGATATTACGAACACGAGAATGGTTGGTATGGCCTTGTGATACCGAGCAAGGCCTACTTCCCAGGCGTCCTTTAATGAAAAAATGACAATATTAAACAAAATCTACCAAATTTCCGTTTTCACCTTAATTCCTTCCTAATACCACATCATACATACCTTAAAAATGTACGTGTACAGCCAATCGTGTACAAGAATATTCCACGTTTTGTAGTAACTATGAAAGGACGAGCAGTTCCACCAATCCTGAAACAATGAAATCAACACCGTTAGCTCAATATCTTCACCCAACAACGTTTCTTTCACTCGATGCATTCTTCCTTCACAGATGGAGCCCCATTCTTCTTCCTCCGCACTCCGACCAACTTTCTGGTCATTGAGAATACATTGTACCATACCTGTTCAATATGCTACATACCTGCTCGGTGAAAGTTTTACCAAAAGTAACTTTCCCTTAGCTTTCCAGTAATATATTCATTCATTCCGTGAACTCAGAAAAGTTTTCTGAAACCACTTTCATAATCCGTCTTGCATTCATAATATATTATCTGCTCACTATACACTCCGCCGTCCCATTCCATCACCATTCTAAGCTCGAATTGGAAGAGGGATCAACGACATGCATAATAAATTTTCCCGGCCTTCTTCGCAGAACACGGCCACCCACGACCACACTAAACAAACAAACTTACTTGCTTTCCTACTGAACTACTTCAGCCAAGACTATCAATATAATATTTTTCTCTACAAAACGGACGTACGCACTTGAGGGATGACAATACCTATAGTAAAATATATGCTTTCCTACTCAACCTCGCCCTGCTATACTGTTGCTATACTGAGGTCTCACTACTCACTATGAATCCAATTGAAATGAAAAACAACATCAAATTATTCCATTCTTGTTTCTCCACCACCTTTCCTCCACTTTTACTTCCAGCTTGCAAATATAATGTGTCGAGACAGTGACAAATTGGTCTTCTTTCTTTCTTTATCTACCGCACCGGAGAACGAAACAAATTCCTTTCAGTTTGGCTTTTCTCTTATCATGAAGCTTAACACACAGAGAAGCATGTATATATATCTGCGGGGAGAAAGCGAGGAATTGACTAGCTAGTTGTCGGCCCTGTCATACGAAAATTATTGGTTTACTAGTTTACTGGGAACTGCATCATCATCATCACCAGGAGAATTGGATTGGAACAAAAGAGCAAGTAAAACTGGCAATCTATTATGTGTAATAAAAAATATACGAAACATATACATTTAGGTATGTTGCTTTTCCAATGGAGCGAATATTTCCACATAGGGAAGGAGAAACATGGTCTCTAGAGAAAACGCGTTGTCGTTGAACTCTATCTCTGCTTTCTCTCTCTCTTTCTCGGAAAATGATAAATTCATTTCCATCGCTGGTGTTTTTTTGTTTTGCAACGCAACACCATTGCAGGTCAGGGAAGTAAAAGAAATATTGGCGAAAAATAAATGTTACACTATTTTTTGATATAATACATATTCTGTATATGTTTATGGGAAAGTGCGTAGGTCTTCCCCAGACTAGCAGGGAAGACATTTTGTCTGTTGTTGACGATGGCATATCCTAAACTCCAGTTGGGGCCGGGCCGAAGGTCGGCACACAGGAATTTCCCACTTTTCTTTTTAGTTTATTAAAAGAAAAGTTGGCAAAGTTTGTGTAGTTTAAAAGTTTACTTCTATTTTAACCATTTTAGCCTTTCGTGAAAATCAAGTGACTGATGACAATGAAGAATTGTTTGGAAGACGGGATTGGGAAATATATATTGTAATAATTTTATAAGAGTATAGAAGACCCACCTTGTAGAAGAGTCTGTCCCCAAAACAGAGCATCTCTGCAAACGCGTTGTGCCAAGAATGAAGGAGCAAATAGAATCCCAGAACAAGTCCCAATATTCCTGGAATCATCATGGAGAAGACAGCATTACAAAACTGGAGCACAGTCATGGGATGCTCAGGAAGGCCAAAATTTTCAAAGTAGAAGGCAGCGTATCTGCTCAATATAAAGTTTGCATAGACAATGCAGCCAAAAACTTGGGCAAAGTTCCAGGCAACGTAATCCCATCTGACGAAGCTCGTTCTGCAGACATGGGGGAGAAAAAATACGAACAGTATAAAATAGAGGAAAATGAACAATGAAAATGAAAAATTGACTACATTATAAACAAAACTCAGAGCGAATCTCCAGACGGGCACAGGAAAAAATAAAACTGTTGAATGAGCTGTATTATATATGTGTGTATGTAACAGAGCCTTTCTCTCTGCTCTGCTGGTGAAGATAAAGAAAAAATATGGTCGGAGGGAAAGAAGAGGAGGGAAAGAGGGAGAAAAATCAATTTGCCATTGTCAACTTTCCTTTTTGTTCCACTTCACTTTTTTTAAAAAGAAGAATGGCAGAGATAAGTGAAAACGAAAAATTTGTATGAAGAAAGCAAATTTCCTCGTGGGTGCCTTAAGGGACCATTCATAATATTACAGTTTTAAAGATTTGCCTCAAGGAAGAAACCTAATTCAAATGGCTTATCAATTTCTTCCAGTTGGAACGCTTTCTTGTAATTTTCAACATGTATTTTATAGCATTTTGTATTTTATGAAGACACGCCAACATGAACATTCCCCCATTCGTTTTCTTTTCCTCTCAATGTAATTTCTTGGCTGCTGCTGGATTAGATAACTCAGTTTGGCTTTATTTTTTTTATCTCCGTCGAAAAGGCAAAGTAGCTTCGCTTTATTATAAATGAAGTGTCTGTCATGAGCAAAAAATTTGCTTTCTTCATTGCTCGCTCTCTCTCTCTCTCTCTGGTCTACCAGTGCACCGAGGACGCAGGATTTGTAAAATAGGTACGCATACTAAACATGTGCACCTCGTAAGCCTTTATCATTACTGCGTTTTCCTTTTTGCATGGTTGCACGTATTAATAATTCTGTCCAACAAATTACTCCTCTTTTCCTCCAAACGATTTCTCCCTTTTATCTTGCCTTAGTGCCAATTTCTTTCTTCTTCTCTGTAGAAATGGCCACCCGCTATGAATAGCGACTGGGCACGTACTTTTTCTCAAGAGTTTGCTTACTTTATAATGATTTATTTTATCAACTTTTCTTAACACTCTAATTTAGTAATGTGTTGTGAACGGAGTGAGAGCTACTTACCTCGGATAGTTATCTTTATAAATTAGTGTGGGCGCCACGTAAAAATAGAGATATTTCGAGTAGCTCGGGCACGTTCCACAAGTTCCTTTGTTGTTATCACAGTTTCCAGCACCTTCAACCACTTCACTACTTAACGACGTTAACTTTAACGGCTTTGTTGTTCCTGTCGTTCCTACTGGGGAGTGTTCTCCATCTTCATCATTCTCATCATCATCATCATCACCTCTGCCTTGGTCACAATCAAAACTTTCTTTGCCATTATTTTGCCTCCTACTCCTTCTTCTCAATTCGGCAGCGCTCGTACCGCAACTTGTAAAATCCCCCGATGTTGTTGCTGTTTCGGTACTTTCAGCCATCCACGTGCCATTGTTGCCGTTTCCCTGATCCAAAGTTTCTTTGGTAGCTTGATTATTTCTATTGTTCGTCTTTGCCTTTCCACTAAGAACCGTTGAACGGGATGATTTGCTTGAGGAGGAAACTTTAAGAGTATTCCTTTCCTCCTCTTCGTCTTCATCGGTCTTTTGTTTTCTGTTGACAACCGTCATTGTCGTCTCTGCGTGGAAATTCCCAGGAGAGCCACCACTACTGCTACTTCCACTGCTACCGCTGCCATGACTACTCCTCCGAGTTTTTTCAGAAAACCTTAGTTTACAACCCGCACTTCCTTCACTAAGGACACGTGGCACGTTACTTCGAACAAAAGCGTAGATTTTCATTAGAAGACGACACTGTACACCAGAGAGCAGAAGAAAATAAGGTACATGAGACACAAAATTACACTCTTTATTCTTCCTTTCTTCCGGAGAAAATCCTCGCGGATATTTCCCCGCTTCCTACCTAATCATCAGCCCCTTTTCTCCATCAAAATCATCATCATCATTAAATCCAATTTATGTTTTGTTATACCGAGACAGATCAGCTACCACCATGATGCTCCTGCTGCTGAGCATCATAATCATCATCATCATTACAACGCTTATTTATCCACAAGTCGCAGATGGCAGATGATATTGGTGAAACACAGAGAAAGGAAAAATGGTGGAAAGAAGACGATTATTATATTTGAAGGAACATAGGCATCCCAGAAAATAATAAGCAACTTTTTTCTTCTCTTTTTACAGCTTTGTTGTTAACAATATTACTTTTACGACTTCTCACTCCTCCTCTTTCCCCTCGTCTTCGCCGTTGCTAACCGGCATACTCCCACCACCACCAAGGAAAAAAGAGTAAAACACACAGTGACAAATACACAAAGAGACAGAAGAAGAAAGTGAGAAAACTTTTGCAATATTCTTCTTCACACTTTTTTGCTTCAGGAAGTAGCACTGAGATAAAAAAAAATACGATAAGGAAACAAAAAAGGCAAAAAAAAATTTGCTTTTGTGAATGTGTACGTTTGCATCACTATCGTCATTTTCGTCAGTTTTTTTGAAAGATGTGGAGTGAATTGTAGATACATTATAAAAGGCAGTGTGTTGTTACAACACACGCGGAAGAAATCGAATGAATGAAAAAGGAGATGAAGAAAGGAAAGAGGTAGAAAAGGCTTTGAGCAAAGTTTTCCAACAAAAAAAACTTATTGGAATTCTCATAGTCATATAACATAACAGGAACACAAGATAAGACGATGATGATATTATTATTTGATATTCCAAAGAGGAATTTAATATATGTATAGCTTATGTATCTTTTGGATTTTTTAAGAATCCCGCCAACTGGAAAAAAGGTAGCTGACCTCGATGGTATAAAAATAGAGCATGTTTAATATAATAAGATGCGCCATTTCTTTACACGCGCACTGCCGCTGCTGCTGTTAGGATTTGACTGTGCTTACCTGTTCCATTGTAACTGTAGCGCCGGAAGCAGGTGGCAGCGGATTATTCCACATGATTGCTGCTGGCACATAGATCATTCCGGTGATGAAGAGAAGGAAAGTGAATGCTCCTGAGTAATCAATCAACCAAGCCCATTCTGGGATAATAAAGAGAAAAAAGAAATCAAATAGAAAAGGTAGAATGGTAAACATGATCCTTGAAAGAAAAAAGCGCGAATAGATTGCGAATATAGCTAGCGTGTAGGTATATACTTCGTCGTTTCAAATTACAAAGTGAATTAAGTAAAGCATATGGGTTGTGTCATCGTGTCATGTCATTTCATCATCATTGTACCGCGGGACATGCGGAATGGTAAATGGTAGGCGTTTATCGTTGTTACCATCAAAAAAGTTTTAAAATGATTGGTAATATTAAAGTTGCTCTATATTAAATCTTCGGGCCAAATTCTGCGGCGGTTGGAAACCAATAAAATGGTGCAATTTATTAAAATGTCAGTTTCATGGAGTACATTTCCTTTCCAGTGGGAAGCGTAAATAATGCAGCCAAACTCGAAATAAGAAGTGGCACTTGCTGAAGTGGGATTTAAAAGAATAGTCTTAAATAGCTAATCTGTAAAATTCAAATTTTTAGCAAATACCGCCCCAATTGTTTGTACGTAGCAATATTAACAACAAATTCCAAAGAAATTAATCTAACGTATTGATAACGTGTAATTCTCAAAACTTACAAATTGTTAGATTATTAGACAATTTGTTAGATGGACAAACAAACAAACATGCACGAACTTAAAATGTGCATACGTCGTCTGAGACTGATACCGTTACTGATTCATACACTGATGACGACATATGATACTGACATTTTCAGGATGATTTCTCTTGTAAGTGATATCTTTCAATAGTGATTATTTACCCACAACTCAAACTACATTAACGTGAATTGTCAATGGGAGTACATTACAGTCATATTGTTGGGAGACTATTGATATGATTCAAGTACCTGACTTAATGCGATGCCTTGTTCGGAACCAAAACTGGAATGCTGGATACACTACCACCAACCCGCAAAACTCCAATCCGAGAAGAATCTGCAGCGTCTGTAGTGGCTGTCCGAAAGCCCACATCAACCTCACCAACCCGAGATCCAGTCTATAATCACATTTGAAAAACAGGATAACACAAATGTTAAAAGTGAACATACAACCCCGAAGCTGCATCTTTTAAAAACATGTTGGTATGTAGCGAAAATTTGTTTGTCAGTTTGAAAGGAAGGATAGACGGGTAAACAAAAATGATTAATTGGTTTATCGTAAATATTGGCGATATAAAATATAAAATATGCTGTCCGGTTGTAGTCAAACTGTCTGGTCTACACGTGTTCATAGATCATGTTGCCAACTTTAAGAAAAACCCTTTTCTGACACACCACAAACTTGAAATTGAAATCTTATTAGCCCCTATCAAGTTGGAAAGCCATTCCATTGCGTTGGTACGCTGGCATCCTGTATTAAAACTTCTCCGAAACTGTAATCCTGAATTACACCAACTTTAAACTGTTCATTTCAACGAAAATCACCTACGCCTAGGCTGGTGCTGACTGGCCTGAAAAAATCAAAACGGGAGAAGTGTACCTATTATGCATGTACCTCTGTGCTATTGTGTTCGAATTTACAACTAAAGTGTATGTACATAAGTGCCACTATTTTTGGGAAGTTGTATCTTCAGCTTAACAAGTTTCACGGAATTGAGTAAATAAATAAAAATGATACCTTTTTAACTTTTTTACTGTTACTATTGCTTCAATTCGAGTCGATACAACAGCCCATTTTACTACAGCTCTTCCTGTTCCGATAGAGAAGTAGCAAATGGTAGCAGTGGAAAGAAGTGTGTAAAGTGTAAAACATTCATGCCCTTCGTAGGAAAAAGTTTCTGAGTGTATTTTAAGTTTAAAAAAATAAATAATACGACTCCCTCTGCTGTCATTTCCACTATTCTGACGATAAAAAAGAAAACCCGAGAAACATGTGAAGCCAACTTACTACTTTCACAAAAAATGCAAAAAAATACTGGACTTGGTTTTGCTACAACAAATATTTTTTGGCTTTTCTACCGTTTGCGTTGCTGCTGTTGGGAAGGGAGGAAGTGACATACTAAAAGGAACGTGCGATGATACATAAAAATTTTGTTTCATAAAAGTCCTGTTTTTTACCCACTTTCTGGTCCTTAGAAAAGGGCACTGGAGACAGGGAAAAGGAGAGGAGACTTAGTCAACAATTGTAAAACTGGTGATGACTTTTTATATGGGATACTGCCTTTTTACGATGAAATGTTACTCTCCAGGCATAAAAAACCTGGTTACCTCTTTAAACGACCTCATCCCTGAATTTCGCAACCCTTTAAGCTGTCTTCACTGCACTAGAACGAAAAGCTGCTAGCAAAAGAGGGAAAAACATTTTGCGCGTCATGAATGAATGCCCCCTTTCTGAAACGACCTATATAAATGGTCTGTCATAAATGTCAACTTACTTTTTCCGTTAAAAACGTAAAAAAAATGAAACTGGCAGCGCCAATGGCGGTTTGCGTGTGTAAAGTAAATGTAAATATTTGCGTGCGCGCTATTTCCCCAAACTTTTCAAATAAAAAGAAATAGGCACGGTTTCGAAAGGGATACACGCAGCTGTAGCACACATCAGGAGCGGTAGTGTGGTATTTTTTTTATTATTCCGGTAAAGTGTATTATATTATCTAGCGTGGTGGTGTGGTAGAAGTCGCCGTTTCAACTTCTATGTAAACGGACATGTCGTGTCACTTTTTGGAACCCTCTTGGCAAATAAGAAAATAACAAGAGGAGCGGATACCAAAACGGAGCAGCTTTCAAGCGTCAGACCAGTCTTATTTGTTTACATGTTTGGAGACGACAACAAAATACAAGGTACCAAAAACACGACAAAGGAGAGAAAAAAATCCAAAATGGCCCTCCCTACGAATTGTGCGACCAAATAATAGGATTAATTTTTTATGTTTGGTGTGTAGCTCAAAAAAAGACAAAAAGGGTTATATTATTAGGAGACTATGAAGAAATTTGCATATGGTGGTATGAATAATGAATCGGAAAGGGCCGTAGGTACAGGGTATCAGCAAGAACACGGTTGTAGTGCAAAGTGTTGA
>JAHZNE010004963.1:0-11884 GCA_027744055.1 Callyntrura sp. NNG-2020
GCACCAATATTATTAGGCAGAAGTAGTGTTACGTGATAAAAATGTTTGAAATCCCCTTCTGCTAGGGAATTTCGAATAAAACTGCTGCTGCTTTTATTATATTCTACCAGAAGACCTCCCGATGGTACA
Source organism: Callyntrura sp. NNG-2020 (assembly GCA_027744055.1). Classification (NCBI taxonomy): domain Eukaryota; kingdom Metazoa; phylum Arthropoda; class Collembola; order Entomobryomorpha; family Paronellidae; genus Callyntrura; species Callyntrura sp. NNG-2020. The sequence goes on from JAHZNE010004963.1 coordinate 130, forward strand.
TTTTCCGAAAGGAAACAGCTTTCACGGAAAATGACACCTCTCTTTCTACACGGATTTTGCAGGCTGACAACAACGTACCAATTTTACTCCAGTTTTGAAAGTGAAAAATGCTTCTTGCAGAACCCCTCTACTCTCGAGATTATTCAGTGATTGACTAGTGACTACCCGCTGGCGCAGAAATATTTTAATCATTCACCTATATATTTGATAGTACATACCTTGAAAGGTCAAACCAGGGCAACGTCTTCGCAGCAACTGATCTGAGACATAATGAGGAGATGGTATTTCATATCATGATATCCCCTATCCATCCATACAACAACTCCTTCAGCATTCAATATCATCCTTCTCCTCCTCCTCCTTCTATCAGGCTCAGGCAGAGGCAGGATTCTGTAGAGGAGGATGCTGTTTACGTCTTCTCAGTATAAATACAATATGCATGTGTGCCAGGATAGGATTGACGATACAATACATTACACGAACAGTAGTAGTAGTAGTAGTTTTAGCAAGAGTTGTGGTGGTGGTGGTGGTGGTGATAGTAGTATAGTTAAAAAAGAGACGTAAAACGGTACCGTGTTAATAAAAGTAACATCCAAGTCGAAGAAAGGAAAGCAAAAGAGCTGTGAGAGCAGCTCTATGTGTGTGTGTGTGTGTGTGTGTGTGTCTGAGTCGTAGTTTTTTCCTCTCTCTTTTACTCTCCTTGTTTCTTACGTGTACAGTGTACACAAATACACACACACACAGAGAGAGAGAGAGAGAGAGAGAGAGATTTTGTGGAATTTTTCTATTACATTTACATACACACGAAAAGGAGCACCTCCAATAATACGGCCACGTAGGGATGCATGCATAAATATTTTGTGCAAACTGCAAAGTATGTAGTAGTAGTGGCAGTGGCAGTGCTGCTGTTTTGTGGTGGAAGGGGATACATGATATAAGAGGAGGTTTGAGGGGTATTAAGCATTTTATATTCTATATTTTTTACAAGATGATATGATGGTGGGGATGATGATGATGATGCTGCTGCTGCTGCTGGCTTACTTTGGTTGGTGGAAAGGACGATGTTGACGAGATGAGTGCCTACTTGGTAGGATTTGGATGTTGGATCTTTTCACTACATTATTATTACACACAACAACAGCAACATCATCGTCGTCGTCGCCGTCATCGTCATTCTCATCATCCTCATAGGAGCCCCAGAGCAGCAGCAGGGAAATTCAGAGAATGTGATTCAAAAAGAGTCGCTGGGATGAGGATGATAAGAGGAACGCAATGGGGTTGAGGAGGCATGATTCACTTCACACCAATCATGTTACCTCTTTAGAGTGGTGCTGGTGGTGGTGGTACTAGTAGAAAAGAGAAGGAGAGAAGAGAAGAGGTGTATGAAATGAAGTCTCAAGTTTTCTTGTAGAGATAATGTGCACTCTGTCTGTGACTGCGGGACAAGTGACAAACACAACAGAATGTGTATAATACTATTTATCGTGGACTCCTATTATGCTGGGATTTCAACTTTCAATGCCTTTCTAAATACCTAAATACGTTCATCATATCAAGCATGCATGGCTGAGTTGCTTCACATTTCGTCCTCTCTCTCTCTCTCTCTCTGTCTCTGTATATACATCGCCTTTTTCTACTTTGCAACGCTGCAAAGTGCAAACTCCTCTCTTTTATACGTGGGGTTATAATCTTAAATGGGTTTTTATGAGCTGGCACACAGATAGTGAGCAAATTGTGGACTGCATTGTGTGTATCTCGTGTGTACATATACACGGTATATTTTATATTCGAAATGTAATATGTACTCGTCCGTCGTGTGTGTGTATGTGTGTGTGTGTAAACTTTCCCAGCTACAGTAATAAAGAGTAATTTCGCTCAAAGCACTTCTTAATTCTTTTCAGTCCATATTTTTACTCGGGGTATAATATCCCCATACACATAACCCCACATGTATATATCCCTGCCAAATTTGTATATATAAAATGGTATTGAGTACGTTGGTGTCGTCGTCAGTCGGTGCATTTTTCTTTGCTACGCATTTTCAAATAATCACCACCACCACCACCACCAGCACCAGCACCACCATCATACAACATGTATATAATATGTACTCCTTTCGTTATCTATCACCGCAGTTGTTCCACCAAGCAGACAAACGTCCACATCACCACCACCGCCAACAACAGTCTGTGTCGTCGGCGTCGTGTGGTAGTGGTGATGGGGAAGGTGTGAGCATTTTTAAGGTTCTATTTCTTCTCGTCAGAGCTACAATTTCGTACGCGCAGTTAGGCACTAACATGAGATTAAGAATACGAAAAGCCCTCCTGCAGGACGGTACACGGTGGTGGTGACGACGTGACATTCTCCTTTACCGACGTTGTCGTCGTCGTCCTACTATATATTATTGTAATCTTAGGCTTGATGTGTTAAGAAAAGTGGATGTATTCCATATGCTCGCTCGTGTTCTTTCCCAGTTGCAAAAGAAACGGCCAGATATTTTCCTTATGGTTTGGCAACTGGCTATGGGTAGGTATGAGTGTGTTGTAATGTAGGGGGTAAATTGTACATAATAATAATTTAGGGAAAATATATGAGCCCGCAACACATCGCCAGCATTATCATCATCATCATCATCATCGTCATCATCATCACTCAGCACAACAGCAGAAACGGTGTCGGGTAGACGCTTTTTGCGCATTTATGGAGAGGAATGCCTCTTGAGAGTCCGCTTCAGTTTCAAAAATTGGAAGGGGGAAAAAACTGTAATGGCACACGGATGAACAGGAGAGCTTCCACTAGAATGTCAGTAGGAAGAGAGAGAAAAAATTAACCTTGTGACTTATAAAAAGTCTTGCTTCATATGATCCTATATGATGACCCTCCTATGGGAAGGGAGAGGATGATGGGGTAAAAAGAAAGCGGCAATGCCATTTCTGTGCTTTTTTACTGTGCCATTCGATATTGAAACTAGTAGAAAATGGTGGAATTACTAACAATGTGGAAACCGTCGTTCGCTTGGCGTTGTAAAATTCACAGGAAATTAAAATATGTTATCATCGCTATATTTACGGCGAAAAGGGCAAGGGGGCAACGGAAGGACAGACAGAACTGTTTTTTAAAGACTACAACAATGAAACAATTTTTTTGTTGCATCCTTTCTTTGCTCAAGTTAAAAATCTCGAATTACCTTAATTGCATAATATTACTCTTATTGGAGGTTTGAGCAATTAGCAATAATGGGAGAGTTATCAGGAAAGTACGAGCGTAAAAGCGATCCTGGTTTTTTTGTGTTTTATCTCATTATTCATTATCTGAAGTAGCTAAAATTAAATGCATAAAAAATTCTTCGACAATTTTAAGGTTTGTTTTCAGTTTTCGTCTGCATTTATTTGCCCTAATTGATAACCGGCGAGGGTCACATAATTCCGACAGGTAATTTGCAAGCGTTTTCCCCATTGTAATATTACAAGTGTATTTACACTTGGGAAAAGTGTCATGCTCGCTCACGCTCACGCTCACGCAGTATTTTCAGGTAAATATACACCGATTAGGGTATTTAGAAGCGCATTACAAGGGAAAAAAGATAGTCATAAATCCATCCAACTCGTATCAATCCGTATATCAGCAACGTCACATATGTATGTGTTAAGTTAAATGGCTGTTGCATCACACTTTTCACATAATCACACGTTTTATGCAAATTAATGATGAAGAGAATATAATTTGCTGTTTTTCGGCCTTCACCTTTTCCCTTCATAAACCTGACTCCTTCTCCTTCTTGTTCCTGTTTAAAGCAGGTTCAAATAGGGCAACGCAGACTACAAATAATTAATTATAAAAGCACTCATAGCAATCCAATTTAACGCTATATAACCATGCATGCTTGAATGGAAAGAAAACCGCGAACGAACGCTCGAACGCTGCATCATAGCATCATCACATCATAGAAGTAAGCTTAAAAGTGTAAGTAGGAACGCTTGTAACAAGCAGACCAACTTTTTTGCACATGTGGGGGTAAACCACACACAACTGACGACGACAGGACAACACATGCACAAGAAGATTGTACATGTACGCTGAATTGATCTCTTGATGCCCTACTCACCGCTTTGATATTTGGCGGAACAGGAAAAGTGCTCAGGGAAAACAAATAAACAGATACACTTTACACTTAGCCGTCAAGCGTCAGTCAGATAATTTGTTGATAGATTTTACAATTAATAATTTTAGCGGAAGTTGCAAATTATGAAAGCCGTCAGGTAAATGTGCGGCGGGAGAAAGAATTTTGATTTCTGGTTGCATTTGGTGTTTGTGTACAAACTTCTTTGGGATCTCATCAAGGAAAAGCGTTTAAGTCACTCTCTGCTTCTCATGTCATTCAGTCGTCGGTTGGATGAAATTTTAACCAAAATCGTGCCGTCGTGGAGTTTAATTGTGAGCAGTGACTTTGTGTTTGTGCCGTGATATACTACAGAGAACGTCACGTTTACACCTCCAACAACCAAAGGAATAAGAATCCTCCTTCGCTACAATAATGGAGGCTTTTGAGGATCGCGGTTTCAACGACATTTTACAACAGGCTGAAAAATTAACGGCGGAAATTGATGCCACGAACGAATTACCGCGTGTGCAAAGGAACCTGCGGCAAATACTAGAGGCGGGACAGCAATTACTAAACCGAGCTGCGCAAGGAGTCACCAAAATTTCAGATGCTGAAACAAAGGCGTATGTTTAACCTAAACCTACTTCGAAAGACTGTCGGCGTAACAGGAAACCTGTCGGAGTACTAATTAACAGACAATTTTTAATTTGGTCGTTTTTTTATCATGTGTCATTTGTAGAGCTGTATTTCTTGGGACAAAGGGAGTGGACATTACTAAATTAAATGAAGCCTTGCAGCCATTGTACAAGGTGCACACCATTCAAGGGGGGCCTGAAGCAATTAATGAAACAAATATCGAGGCTTTTCTGAAATTGGAACGAACAACTGCGCTGATAAACGTTGCTGAGAAAACGTCAGCAAATGTATAAAATTACAACCTCTGAAAATGACGTACAAATGATTGATGATAAGCACAACATGGCTGTAATAATAATTGTTATTTGTATTTAAAAGGTTTTAGCCCAATGTGAGGAGAGGATCATGACTCAAATTGATAATGATTGGAAACGGGAAAAATTTGAAATTGCCTCCATGTTAAGTGGCGCTCTTCGACCCTTGGAATTTGACGTGAGTGAACAAGCTTACGAAATTTAAATCGTAGTTAACTCATTATCATTAATTGGCTAATTTTAACTAATTTTAGACGCGGAAGTATGATCGCAATACTGAGGCCTCTGCTGTTCTCACGAAGAATGCAGTTACATACGCATACGAAATTGATCGATATAATCAGGCTGTTATAAATGGCATGCCAAAACCTAATCTTTGCGAGCGGTTTGAGCAAGCAGCTAAGAATTCCAACGATCGTGTAAGTAATCATCTTCACTTTCATCTAATGTGGAACCGATATCAAGTGTGAATTAATCTTGATTTCTTATTATTTTATGGCGCAGCACTTGCTCGACTTATGGACCACTATCACTGAGGTCACTGCAGGACTTGGAGGAGAATCGCTGGATAGGGATGACCTCTTTAAAAAGCGATCCAGCGATTTATATGCAAAAAATTTTGTGTCCAGAGCAAGAAAGCATTTGCAGCAGAGCTTTTTCAAAAAACTCACTGCGGAAGTGTGGGCTCGACTCGGTGAAACCAACACAGGTAATGTTCAATATCAATGTGTACTGGACACGGTTATGATTAATTATGGGTTATGGTAGTGGTAGTAAACGTTTAAAGTTTTTCTTTACATTTAGGCGGAGTCCCAGCGGTTATCCCTATAATCCGAAGCTATATAGCTCTGAGAAGCCTCACTTCTGTAATGGGGCTGGAAATGGGAGCCGGGGATGTTGGCCCTGTGTGGGTAATCGTTTATTTATGCCTTCGCTGTGGAAAAGCGGAAGATGCTGCCATGTTTATGAAAGACGCAATTGGAAACAATGAATTTGCTAGCATACTCCAGGCATACTCTGTGTCCGGCTTACTCCCATTCGACGTGGAGTGTAAACTTCGTATTGAGTACAAGCGTTCTATTCGCCATGCAACTCATGACCCTTTTCAACGGTACTGCTTATCTTGACACATTAAATAAATTATTATTGGTTATCAGTCTCAGATAAATTCATAGGGATGTTCTATTACTCCTACAGTGCTGTGTACTGCATTTTGGGCGGCTGTGATGTTGACGACGATCACACCGAGGTTGCTGGAAGACTGGAGGATTATTTGTGGATGAAGTTGTCAGTGATCCGATTTAATAGCGATGGAGCCTACAGCGCAGACTATTTAACAATGCCGCAATTCCAAGACATAATTTTAGAAAAATACGGTAAAGTGACAGTGTCAATGAGGTTAAATATGCATGTGTTTAGAATGCGAACTAATTTGTCTCTTCTCTTTCAGGAGAATATTATTTTGACGCTGTAAAACAACCCTATGTGTACATCCAAGCGTTAATTTTGACTGGTCAATTTGAAGCGGCAGTGGAGTTCATGTGTCGAATGTCGGGGATGAAATCTCACGCCGTTCACATTGCGATAGCGTTGCAGGAAAGCAATTTGCTGCTCAGCTCGGATCCTAAAAGCCCGATTTGTATGTTTTGAAAAAATGCAAACCACATAAAAGTGTTGTTTATATGAGCGTATATTTTAAACATTATTGTAATTTTCTCCATTTTTATACAATGTAGTGTACCGAGAAAAGGGAGACCCAACTGGTATCCGATGGTTAAACTATGGCAGGGTTATTGTTGGCTATGCTAGAACATTACGCGGAAGGAATTCTAAGGATGCCATTAACTATTTGTACTTTTTAAGGTATAACTGCAATTAGGGGAGACGAATAGTGATACGAATCTAGTTCGCTGAACAATGAAGGATGAAGATGGAAGTGACTTATTTTCTGTGTGTGTCAGTGATTTGATACTGGAGTCGAGAGATTTCGAGTTTTTGGGCCACATGAATCCTGACGGATGCAGAACACCGGGGCTATTGGAAACAATGGGAATTAACGTTATGCCAATTGTACGAACATTGTTACCACTGCCATTTTTAATTTCGCTGGGTTTTATTCTTTTATTACAATAAGAGTTACGTTAATATATAGATTTCGCGCTGTGCATCCCAATCGGAGATGCGTGGACTGTCAGAAGACGCTATTATACTTTACGATTTAGCGGGAAAACAGGAAGAAGCTCTGCGCATTTTGTGTAGAGTCAATTGCAAAGGTAAAAGAAGACTCTGTCGTTTCAGCATAAATATACGTCAAAAATTGCCAAATATTTTATTTTAATTTTTTATCTGCTGCTATTTTACAGCACGTGAGCCAGATACCCCTTCCAGAGTCCCCCCGTCAAAGAATTCGAAAACTGGCAATAAATTTTGCTGAGCGCTATCAATCTAACCCACCTAAAATCTGTGATAGCTCCCAAGTTACCACTTTTTACGTCCTCGTCGATTTTATGACGTTTTTCGACGAGATCTTCAGCAAGCGACACGAGACTGCTCTTACGGTACACTTTTTTACACGTTGCCGTCCTTTCAGTTTTCGAACATTTTCTTCCTTAAAGTTGAATTTGTGCCTTTGCTGTAGATCATTCAAAAACTTAAAGCAATTCCGCTCGTAGAGGCCGACATTGATAAGTGTGTTCGAGACTTTCACACATACACGGAGGAAGTTCGGATGAACATCCCTGATTTAATTGTCGCCACCATGGAAACCTTGTACGCCAAATTCAGAAAACTGAAGGATACCAAGAAGACGAGCTACTATTCGCCGGACAACAGCGGAAAGGAAAATGTAAGTTCCCTACCAAACCATAACTATTTTTCTTCTTGTGCAGAAACCACCCATATCCTGAATAATACACGTAATCATTTTGTTGGAACAATTTCCCAGCAATACCTAGCGGAAGTGCGGGCACAAGCTAAGGCTCTCGTAACATACTGCGGAATTATTCCGTACTTCATGACTGGCGATACGTACACGAAGGTCATGCAAATAGAAGTGCAAATGAACTGAATGAAGTAAACATAAAAAAAAGTTATAAATAAGCTAACTTGACAATATATAGTATCTACATTTTTTGTAAAAAAAGAAATCGTTCGCATTCTTGTCCTATTTCATGCATGGTGTGCTCGACGGTGTTGCACACAACATGATTTAAACATGTAGTTGGGGTAGAGGTTGTAGAAGATACAATGTGTTCAGTCTTTATATTTAGTTCTCTGATGTTACTACTTTTGTGTATTTTTATTGAAATTTTGTCCATCGTCCCTATTACACTCCGATTATAGCTGGTCTGGAGGCACAATAAAATTATCGTCGGAATTTATTATTTATTTACGCACTTTGTAGCACACAGGGAATTTTATTTTTCTTTAGAGCCCCTATTTGTAATTTCTGCGTCAGTTTATAAGAGTGTTCGGGATTTGGATTTCGACGTTGCAGCTAAGGAGTATGGGAATGGTTGTTTCACAACAGTCCCCTTAGGATCCTCATTCCTCGACAATATTGTCGCGTACAAGGCGTCCTTTTTAAATTCCGGCGAGGTCTCCATTTTCGGGGAGGAGAAGAAATTGTGAAGCAGGGTATTCCTCCGAATTTGGGGATCCTTGGACACAAAGTGCTCATCCATTGCCTCGTCGATTTTCTCCAAGTTGGGTATCAAGTGCACCGCTTTCTCGACAATGTGCGCAAATCTAGTGTATCGCTTCGCCGTTTCCTTCGCTTTCTCCAGATCCCTCCTTATTTCTCCCGTGGGATCATTCTTAGGGTCGATTTCGAACTCTTCTGCTTTGAACCCTGGCGGCACCGGCGGCACCAATTTCGGATCCAGCCAATACGTGGGATTCTTCTTAAAACCTTTCTCTCTGGCGGTCGAAACTTGACCTGTGCACGGCTCCACGTGTAATCTTTCCGCTACCGGCAGCCGAAACTTGCTCATTTCTGCCATCACGTGGGACCCCGTTCGCAAGCATTTTGGCTGTTGCAGCGCCGGGATATTAAACTTCCTTCGGGAGGGTCGTACCGGTAAATGCACGCAACAGCCCGCATTCACCCGCCCGGTGTCGCTAATGATACGAGACCAACACTGCGCCGCTTCAAGACGGTTCAACGTGTACAGCTTATTGGGGGGCCCACTCACGAATTTCTTCATCATCATCGTAATCACGTTTTGATTCATTTTCGCAATTTCGCACAACTTTTGACATCCATCATTGATCCTCTCGTTGTCAGTTTTGTAGCTGCCCGAAAAACAAACAAATTATCCTATCCTGCCTATACCCCATATGTTACATATTACATATGCATTGCTTATATCAGTGGCAAAGCCGTTAATCCTCCACTCTATTCCTCTTTTGGCACCAATCTACAAAAATTAGCGTAGGGACGACAAATGCCTTGAGTTGAAATAGCTCGGGTGGCAAGATTAGAGAAGAAATGGTCTTTGTTTTGTAAAAATAGATTCCTAGATCGGTGAAACATTAAGAATAGCCTTGAACGGCCTAGAGGCCCCCAGGAAAATATTTTAGCTACCTACTTGTGTGCTTATAGCCTCATCATCACCACCACCAGAGGAGAGGATCAACATATATGTCGATATTAACAACGCTATAGATATAATCTCTGTGTAAATTTTGAACTCTTCTCACGTTTGTGCTGCGTCCGGGTTATTTTCAAACACGGTCCTGTCAAACTGTAGATCACTCAACGCACTGTCCCACAAAAAAATAGATTCCTAGATCGGTGAAACATTAAGAATAGCCTTGAACGGCCTAGAGGCCCCCAGGAAAATATTTTAGCTACCTACTTGTGTGCTTAGCCTCATCATCGCCACCACAAGAGGAGAGGATCAACATATGTCGATATTAACAACGCTATAGATATAATATCTGTGTAAATTTTGAACTCTTCTCACGTTTGTGCTGCGTCCGGGTTATTTTCAAACACGGTCCTGTCAAACTGTAGATCACTCAACGCACTGTCCCACATTTTACCCCATCGCTCCACGATTTTCCGCTTTTGAGCCCCACTCATGCCTTGCCTCTTCTTCCGCTTAAAAGGATTTATGAATTTCCTTCTCCCATCCGCAGGAGTCTCATCCTCTTTTTCTTGCCAGCGAAATTTCGCCGTCCTGTACTCCGATTTTGAGGGGGGAGCTCCGTACCGCTGCTGCTGAAGCTGCCACGACCACGCCGTAATATCATCGGGCTTGCCAGAATTCCCTTCCGGGTACGCGTATTCCGTCTTTGCAGAGGAGAAAGAACAAAGAAAAGGTAGACTTGTACTTAGGCACTCTGCCTCTTGTAATAATGTTTTTTTTTCATGAATTTTGCGGTGGTTGCGTGTCTGATGACAATGCAATGTCGACGTGACATTGAAAGGAAGTTGATGTATTGCTTTTTAAAATTAGAAGCTAATATAAAGCTAGAAGCTATTTTTGAGCACAGTTCAATCTTAATTGAGGAGTATTTTTAAATGCAAAAATACATTTGCTCATGTTACCTTTCAATCTGCAATTCTGCACAACGTTACCCACATAATTAGACAACCACGGCAAAACGTTATATAATAATAGGTCGTTGGGTTCAGTTAGATTGCGCATATAATTTTTTTTTACCTCATCTTTGACTTTCCGTGGGCAGCAAGGGGGATCGCAGGAATCCAGGATCTCTTTCGCAGTAACATACACAGCGCATTGCCGGGGTCTTATGGAAAGTTTGGTGTTTCTCGTTTTTTTCGTTATCACATAATTCGGGGGCATTTCTCAACAGTAGCGCGAGCTCCCTTTGGTTTTATACGCTTTTCAGTAGGCAAACAATGGATTTACTGTGAGTACAGCTAATCCCAACTTGGGAAACGGAAGAGGGGCAATGTGAGATGCTGCTATACTGTCGCTAAAAATTTTGACGTTTTCCGTTCATGATTTGGTGGTGTAATTGGTTTGCAAATTTAATTAATAAAAAAGCGCATCATGCAACGTGATGCTGCTGAGCCATATATATATGCATAAATAAAGCTTTATGAGTAGCTGAGTAGCAGCAATAAATTTTTCTCCCAAAGCAAACAGTAGGAGAGAGGTAGAGATGAGCATAAAAGTGTTGTAATAGAAACTCCCCAAATTTAATTTCTGCTTCAGTGTAACCATTCCATTCATCTACGCCAAAATTGAGGACTCGCAGTAAGTGCTCGCATCGGGATATAATTATTACTTGACGTAACCGCCCCAATTTTTACTTTGTCTCGCTATCCCCAAAACACTCGAGTCATTTCGTTTATGGGCGCTATATAGACATTATCGGATCATTAGAGGAATTTCCGATAAACGATTACGTACATTGGAGTGTGAGTGCTCTCTACTCACAAAGAAATTGCCACAAAATTGACTGGTGCTTCCAATGGTGTGATTGCCCCATAATTAGACTAGGTATACACGATACACGAGACCTACACATAAATTCAGTTCCTCCTCTGTAGTAAATACATTAATGGTCGATATGCTCAATAGAATGCATGTTTATCTTATTACCCCCCATCCCCCTCTCGCATTCTTACCCCAACCCCCAAAAATTGGAGTTGCTAAAAAAAATTAGGAATTTTATTACCGCCCATTTTCCCCGCATTAACCCCAAAATACAGATTGTAAATTGTACA
>JAHZNE010004964.1:0-10382 GCA_027744055.1 Callyntrura sp. NNG-2020
GGTTTACAACTAAATAGCAGCACTCCTACCCATTTGGTTCCCTTGACCCTTGTTCAATTCAATTTTATAGCGATTAGGATATTCACACAAAGTAATATATTGATACCTATTATTCCATAAAATATACTCCATTCATCCTGGTCTATTTTTGTTGTATTTTCTGCATCGTATTACAATTGAGCATTGTAAACTTGTTTGTAGTCGAATCCATTTCGGTCGGCAAAATTCCCCGCGTTGCTGAAAGCTGCTCTTATTCCCGAGATAAAGTGACGAAGGCCAGTCCATCCGTTCATAAGTGTTGCCAGGCTTATTTAAGGTATGTTGTATGCCAGAGCAGTCTTTCTACTGTCCAAACAGTTGACGATTAATTTAAAAGTGGAGATTGCTACTCTTTTATTTTCACAATTAATAATCGCTGGCCAATATAAGCCTGATTAATTCGTTGTGATTTTATTTTCGATTATAAACGCTCGCGCTGATCCTTGAATAAATGCACAGTCTAGTATCATATGTTTAATTCGTTCATCAGTTTCCTCATAACAAAGTGGACAAATTAAATTCATTTGTTATGATATGATATACGTTTGTTTAACAGCAAAGCAATTGGGAAAGACATATCAGACCAGCGCATATTGTATTTGGAGCATGATAGGGCCTATAAATATGGTTACTGAGGAAGTATTTCGTGCAAGTAACTAAAATGTCAATATAACAATATGAAATGATATTTTGCATACATAGATGGTACTCTATGGTACAGCAGTTTATATTCGTCAGCCCTTCCAGTGTCAGGCTTTCAGTACTTAGAAGGCAATGAAATTGACATTCAGTCATAGACCAAGCAGAATCTGACAATCATTACTTTTAGTGCAAAATGAAAGTGAACCTGGCAATACATAAAGAATTACATGAATTATGGGATCAGTTTCTTCCAGCACCCGGGAAATATAAATTAAATTTAAACGAATTCTCATAGGACCAAATTCGTATATGTATTTCACTAAACTAGTATTCAATTTAACGATGATTTTACAATGCAGGAGTGCCATAAAAAACCACTTATAAAGACTCAGTTTTGGACACGCCCTGTTTGGACAAATTAAAGTTATGTATCGCTTAATTTAAAAATTAATATGAATTGTGTCATTTACAATACAAATTCATAAACAATTAAATAGTTTAACATTTGACTTTTAATATTAGAAAGGTTACTCTGCGTTTCTTTATCTACTGTCCTTGTTTGCTAGGCGTCGAATAATACTTCAGTTGACCATGTACATTGTAAAACTAAGAAAAATTTAGTTCGCCGTAGAAGCAATTTACCATTATCAATCATCCATTATTATACATATATTTATTTATTAGTTTCTTTTAATATTCTCCATGAATAGATATATAAAATTTAATGATTACTTACGTAAATAAGTAATGAAATAGTGAGAGCTGATTAGGTGATAGTTTTAAGTTATTGTACTTAGCTGTAACTTAAATATTAATAAATTTTTTTTTGGTTCTTGCTTCGTACCATTGTTTTCTTTGACTTAATAAATTATGCCTACAAATAATTCTAATTCAACTACTAGGACGATTCCTTCAATTCCCATTCTTTAAGATATTTTTCTCTGATCGTCTTTCATTTGGGTAAGTGCTTCCGCGTTTTTTTTTGTTTAAATATGCGTTCACAACCTGGTATTGGAGCATTCAATTGTATACGTTAGTGTAATCGAACCCGTTTTTGTTGGCGAATTCACTCTACTTCCCATAAATAACTCGAACGGTGTGGACGAAATCGCCCTCCCATCCCCATCATGAATCCCTTTGTTAACAATTTTGTCGGTGCCGCACTGGCTGCTGCAACTATCATGACTAAAACTATGATAGTTCTTCCAGTATCCATTTTCGCGATACGTAGGTCTGTTTTCTTTGACACTCTCCAATATATACAGAGAAAAGTCCTAATTTGTTCGTGTTCTGAGCTTTCCCAGCATATAGTAGAAATATAGTGAGTCTAAGTCTCTTGGAATTTTTTCAACTGCCTTTTTTAATAGTATCGCATGCTTTAGTAGTATGTTGTCGTACGGTTGAGTAATCCTTGGTAAATTTTGCTCGTCTAATAAATAGGCGTAATTAATATTTTCTAGCATTTTTTAACTAGTTCATCCCCACCCCAGTTCATATTTATGTTGTTGCTTTTGTGTCTTTCTTTGCTTAATTGAACCGGGTAATTAAAGCATGCTTTGACGTATTTGCTATCATCTGTTTGTAGCATTTTGAACCAAAAATTTAGTGTTTGCTTTATTATATAGTATTGAAGTAGAAGTATTCTTGTTTCCAGCCTAATTACATGACACTTGTCTATATAGTCGCAGAATTCTACGAATAAACTGGGTATGTATGATTGTATAATTGATGTGTTCATCGTCATTGGATTTTACCATGACGTCATTCTGCCTTCGTTTATAATATCCCAAACAGCATTCATGGCTTGCCTTCTTTTCTTCTTAAAGTGAATCGCTGCTATTCTAAATGCTCCTGATGATGAAACGGAACTCAGAAGTACGTATAATGATTTCCAAAGGTTGTCCATTGTATGTAAATTTAACCCCTCTCTTAAGTCTGCCTCCGGTCCTGAACACCATTACTTTTGTTTTTTTTTTCTAGATTTACTTTTAGGTCAAGATATGTTTGCAGTCTTTTTATGTAACTCCTTATCAGAATTTGCCAATAGGGCCATGTCATTTGTCATGTCATCATGTCAAAGTACTGTATATATATGATGACATTAAGCATTTCTATCCCTAACCCATATTTTTCAAGATAATCCTGTCAAGATATCCGCAATATATAAACTAAACATTAATGGCGACAACGAATCTCCCTGTGCAAGTCCTACTGTCATGTCTATTTTGTCCGTATGTCCTGCGGCTGTGCGCACTTTAGTGTACGATGATTCGTATATTGTTTTAATTATTCTTATGTATTTGCTCGGTACTCTTCCATAACCGTTTCTGCTATACACTGGGAAACGCACGTTCGAAATCTATGCTATCAGTCTATCTATCAGTTTCTTTTGTATAACTGCGTGTAATGTAGTATAATGTGATGCGCGCAACTTCTTCCGGCTCTAAAGCCTTCCTGGCATTCTGGTAGAATTCCTGATTTACTTGCCCAATCTGCCACTCGTTTGCTTATTAATCCCGTTAAATATTTTTAGACATGCTGGTAGTAATGCAATCGGTTTGTAATTCTTATGTCTCGTTTTATCTCCTTTTTGTACATTAAATGTTGCTAGTAACACACCGCTGTGTCAATCTGCTAAATACTTATAGAATTCATTGCTAATGCCATCCAAGCCTGGCGCTTTGAGTGTGCTTAATTTAGTCATTATGTATTTTATAGTTGTGTCAATTCTACTGCTGTGGCGTCCTGAAACATTGTTGTGTATATTTCCCGTGCTGGTAATAGTTCTTTGTAAACCTTTCACTATTGCTCCTCGGGAAGGGGATTTATGCTGAATTAGCTTTTTCTACATTGCTTTGCTGCTGCAAAAAATGCTTGCTGGTTACATACGGCGTTAATAGCAAATTTTTGCTTGTCATAGAATTCATCTTTTTTGTTGTTTCGAATGATGTGTTATTCCGTTTTATATCTAACAACCTCTGCTCGATGTATGAGATTCCAATCTTTTCATTTTGCCTGTGTAATTTTTCGCTTCATCACCCGTTTTACTTATCTGCATTCTTTGTCAGGTTTAAAGTTACTAACTTCTTACAGCTAACTGCGTGTGTTTTTTCTGCGCCTACTTCCTTTGCTGCAGTTTTTATTGCCTTGTTTATGTTGTCAATATTTTGTCTCATTGGTGGTAGCACGTTGTCTAATGCTGCTATAAACTGATCCTCAATTGCTACTGTCCACATCATTTCTTCCTTGAATGTGTGTGTTTCTTCTTGCTGTGTACCTATGTATATACTACATGGTGTGTGTGACGTTGTTCCTGCTGTATGAACTGAAATTTTTGTTGTGTGATGCAATGATTTGTAAAATGCGAATGCTAAGTTTATTCCTAAGTCTAACGCTTCATTAACGCTTCGTTTATGTCTCCATCTATTCTGCAATTCAGTAATATCATGTTGTGATTTTCCATTTGCTGTCGAAGTATTTTCCACGTTTTGACACGGTTTTATACTTAGATTGTCTTTCGGTTGAGATATGTGCAAGCGGCTGTATTGTTTGACTAACTTCACCCTTTTCTCCGACTCTAACATTGAAATCGACAATCCAGTATATGCAACTGTTGCTATGTATTGATTGTAATATTTCGTCGATACCCTCAATTGCTACATCGTATTGTGACCTTGGGGGTTACAATTGTAACAATACCTCTGTTTGTTCTTCCTATATCAGTTTCTCTGTGTGCTTTTGCCTATATTTGATCGTACTCCTAATATTTATGGGGCTGTCGTTTTTGTATAACCTAGTTTCGTATAGTTATATTATATTATGCTTAAGTAGTGTAAGAAAATTTCCCTAAATTTAGAGTCATAAATGGTACACGAGTACCGTTTTAATATTTCACACTTCCGAATTTACTTAAATTCATGTTTTGTATTGGTAATACTTGGATATTCCAATAAGGGAGGGTGTAAGAAAATTTCCCTAAATTTAGAGTCATAAATGGTACACGAGTACCGTTTTAATATTTCACACTTCCGAAGGTCCACGGAAGGTTTATCTAGCACAAGCTTACGGTAAATTTCGCTTTGTCGGCAGATTCCTTCTGAATCTGCCATTCATTTGTATGCGTGTCGGACAGCATAACTGTCCTTCACAATCCTTTCTAATGTCACACCTCGTGACATTCATTGTGACAAATTTCTATTCAATGATTGACTGTGTGATTTTAATAAATCGAGAGAACTCACTTCTCTCCTGAAACCCAACAGACATAGACGCACCCTGCGCATTATTTTGAGTAGATTTCCTACAAGTAGAAAAGTAATTTCTTCGTTATAACATCTAAAATAGATAGTTTAGATGTTCCTTCTATATTCCAAAATATTATATCTATGGTGTTATTATTGGTAGTATTGTTATTATTAGACTATAAACTAATGTGTGAATGCATATTTTTAACGCGTCCACTGATCAATGAATTATAGAATAGCATACCAATTTGGTGTCAGGTATATCGAGGTAAGACATCAAGGGAGAGTAGAAAAGCAGTAGCTAATATTTGCCCAACTTCCCTTGCTACATGTCGTCCTGGATACCCAAGCCCCCTGCAACCCATATAGCCGGGTTTACTTAGGGACGCTGTAAAACAACGAGTAAAATATCAGTACCCAACAACGCGTAAGCAAAAAGAAAAAATAATGAATTGACGTTGAGAACCAACCTGCTTATAGTCCAATAGCAATAAAATACGGCAACAACAATTAGGGGAACAACACGCCAGTGTTTCTCCCCCACGACTTTCTTTCGGGCACGTAAACCTTACACCGTAACCAGTACATCAGATAACCGACAGAATATTAGTTAGGCGTGAGAAAACACAGCAACTAAAAGGTCCATATTAAGGGCAGTATGAGAAACTCGACACGCTATTCAGGAAGAACATTCCTATTCCACAGCCAAGAACAAAATTAAGGGAACGTAGAAATTACCAAATATTTGGAACGTATACCTCGCCACTGTATGTACATGCAGTGTCTGTTTTCACTCAAAGTTCCCTTGACTTCAATAACAGCCTTCAAACATTTTGTTTTCAACCACAATCTCAATTTTGAGAGCTCGAGGCGTGGGAAAAACATCAAAAACAGACGCATCGATTTTAAGTCAAAGTAGGGAAAATAAACGCATCATTATGATTCACGCGTACACACGCAAAAATGGTATAAAAACCTTGTGTGGAAAATGTTCCAGAAAGCGCAAGACAAGTTTCACACTCCGGAGTAATTTACAAAGTTTTACGCCAAACAATGGCCAACAATCCGGGACAATTAGTAGTCAAACCAGAGATAGATTGTAATGTTGCGTACCAGTCAGTGACGGCAGTAAAAACAAAATTGCTCAAAAATAGACCCGGGCTGATGTGAACGAGTAGCAATGCAACTAGAGTCTCTCTGGTATTCTTTACTTTATTTGCAAAAAGTACATCGTTCTTTTTAGATAACAGAAAACAGCAATTTTACTCAAAACAGATAACAGCTCGTAGTTACCACTAAACTTGCAATAAATATTTAATAATGTATTTTGTATGTTCATTGTAACGTGTCCATCTTTTTTAATGATATCATAATAATGTTACATGACACATATGTATTGTTTCTTTCACGTATTTTGAGCACATTAACACACATTGTGCATTTCGGTACATATTTCATCGTATATTCACATATTTTTTGGATCGGAATGTGGTAACTTTAACTAATTTCACTTCCTTTTCGCATTTATAATTTATAAATTATAATAAAACGGTGATAACGTCAAAATGAGGAATCAATTGATGGGTTGACTAAAAGCAACGTATATAAACAACGTAATGTAATATTAGTGTTTCTTACAACCATAAATCGAGTTTTACATTTATTTATGGGTTGAAAAACGTACTGCGTTTCTTTTTCACGGAAAATATAACTTTTTACGTGGGTAATGTCGATCAATCCCTCAAATGAAATTGTTTAAAGTAGTCCATTGTCAATTGATAAAACTTGAAACGTAACTATACTTATATCACGCTGGTACGCAAAAAGAATAATTCATACTCAGACTTGCTGAGAATTGATCGTTTGAGAAGACGGTGACCGGCAAAAATATTCTTCATTTTGCATGACAATTGCAGATTGACTTTGCAGTCCGTATAGATAAAAATGTTAAGATCAACGTCGCTATTTCAACGACGTCGAACAACAAATTCAATAAAATGCAAATGCTTTTTTATCAGACAACTAATTACAATTTTTAAATTTTCGAAGCAACAGCCAAATCCAACGCGGCTGATTCAACATTTGTGTTAGTCAGTTTGTTGTAGGTCAGAATGGCAATTTACAAACTCCCCTACTATGACATAAAGGTTAGATTGACAACCGCTTTTTTAAGCCACGCAATTGTGGCAACTGAAAAAAATGCTTGGTGCAAAAGTGGCAATTAAAAACGTATACCACGCAAAAGTGGCAATTAAAAACGTATACCACGCAAAAGTGGCAATTAAAAACGTATACCACGCAAAAGTGGCAATTAAAAACGTATACCAACGCAAAAGTGGCAACACAAAATAAGCTTCCATGCAAGTTTGGCAAATCAAACAAAATCAGTCCGCAACCCGAATTTTTTGTTAGAGTCCAACAGCAATAAGTGTATATCAAACTGAACATTTTTACAAACTAATGCCAAATTGGGTTGCCAAATGTGCATAGACATTTTTTTCAATTGCCACATTTGAATGTGACAACATTTTTAGTAGCATGTTTTGCATCTACCATTTTTTCGGTCGCCATTTTTGCATGATATGCGTTTTTGGTTGCCAGATTTGCGTGGTTTAAAAAAGTGGTAGTCAAATTAACCACTGGTGTCAAAGTAGGGGAGTTTGCAAGTTGCCAATCTAACCGACCGCGCAATGACTAGACTGCTCCATGTTTATGGATATGTATTATTGATGTTGCCGGAGCAAATCAGTGGCTCATTTGGCTGTCTGGATAGACTATTGTACTTTAGCAACGGTTTTCCGTTAAACAATGCTGAAGTCGTGACAAATAAGAAGGGCGAAACAACATTTGAAAGTTATAGATAGTTTCGATTTAAAAAGTAAAATGAATTTGAATACACACGACTACCGTAAGTGTCTTAGTTTTTGTTATTAGTGTTGTTATACGGATATAAATATTCAGACTAAATACAAAGTTCGAATGCGATTGTGATAGTGTGTTAAACATTTTGCTTATTTTTTTCATTTTCACAGGTACAATGGTGACCCAATTAAATATACTGAGCACCTCTATAATGCGCTGGAAACCAGTTTGGTAGAGGAAGCCTAATACCTGGTACTGGCGGAGCATGTGGAGTTGTTCGAATTTTATATACTGACGGTTTCCAATTATTATATTGACCTGTAGTTTTATACATTTATGCGACGCAATCATTTTTCATAAAAACTTCTAAAGGGTGTCAGTTCTAAATTTGATTGTTACGTCAAGCAAGTGCTCGCAACTTTTATTAAACATTTTGCAACGAGATTGCTGCTTGCTTCCTTTTCCGCAATGGCACTTGAATCAAGCAGGGTATTGTAAACTTTCGTGCATTCCTCTAGACAGCGACGATGCTTCCTAGCACTACACACAACGCCGCCATCGACACCAGTATACTTACCACAAACGCAAATAGAACTGCAGCATTATTCTTGATTTTTGCGTGAAAGTAGGTATTATTTATACTCTAAATATTAATGAAAACAAAAGTTGATATAGATCTAGGTTACGCAATGTTATATGTATTTTGATTTCTTACTTCCGTGCGGGTTTATTTGCTCTTTTAAATATGGATTGATGTGTTGATTACACGTGGCTTACTGAAGCAATTTAAGATTGTTTTTAAATCTCAACGGAAGCACACAAAACTTAATTCACGGATTAATTGTGAAATTATGTCTTATATCAACTTACAAAGAAATACATGTAATAAAATACGTGTACATAAGATCCAACCGCGGATGGTAATAAGGACTGCATTTGAAACCATCAACGTGCCAACTGACTTTATGAAATGCAGATATTGGGATAGTAAGAATCCTTTGAAGAGAAAGAAGGATCCAATTTCTTGGGGGTCAGTAAAATGAAAAGCCACTACAACTGATAATGGGATTAAAATTGCAGGTACTAAGAGATTTGGTATGAACATTGTCACTATGTGGTCTATCGGGCGGGCTGGCAACTTGTGTTGACGATAAATTGATTGGGACTGAAGCGCTTTTTAAAATGGATAAAATTAACATTATTGCTATTAATGCAGTTGAAGTTTCAGAGTGAGTTATTAACGGCAAAGCGTACATCAAAGTGGTGTGGCACAAATGGGTGTTAATCATGGCTGGGGATCGAATTAAAGACTTAATAATACTACCGGTTTGTTAAGTTAAATAAGACAACACCTTAAACTTCAAGGCTTTTTCATATTCCAAATGCGGCCATAGTGAAGTTTATGTATGCATAACACTAAAATAAGGTGCTCCAGAGGCATTTATTTTCACCCATTTAACCTGTTATAGCATTTTTGTGTATATTCGCATACTTTGGCCAAAATTAGTGCACTTTTACGTATATTTGCATTTTATAACAAAATATGAAAACTAGGATCATGAATACAATGCAGATAAGTTATAGATGACGTAATTATAATTTTTACAATTGTTATATTACAATTGCACGTTCTGATGATGGAAGCGGTAAATCTAATATGGGCTTGCGATATACAAGGTAGCTTTTCATCAATCCAAAAATAGATGTGTCGTGCAAGAAAATTTACATTCTGTGCTTCAAAATAACCCTGATTATGAAGTGAAGCTCAATACTGCTGCAAATTCAATCGTCAGTGGAGATGACACGCTACTACTAGTATTAGCCCATCTGCAGTGGGAGCTGTTGAACGCTATTTTTGAATGAAGGAACAGAAGGAATTGTTGTCAGCTGGAACAAAAAAGTTATAATATGACGAAACTGAACACGACGGCGTTTGTCATTACGAGATGACATTGAATAACACTTGAATAGCACTAGTAGAACTGAAGTGTCTAAACGTATATTTGAGTTGGTATTGTACATTATTGTAATGAACGTTTAGTACAAGATTTCAAAGATTTTTAGTTTGCATATTTTCCTGCATTTTTGTCCATTTTGTAGGGCATCAATAGACAAATATTACCGTAAATATTTGCACCTAGAAGATGAAGGTCTGGCTATGACAACCCCTTGCTGAGGTTGTACGAAAAGCTGTAATTTCCCTCTAGGTTTACTGAAAAACAAACTGACAAGTTTTCAACGAGCAAAATAAAATGTTATGGTTAAGTATTGATATGATTTTAGAAAAACAAGAACCAGATGGGTATGCTAGAACATAAATGTAGATAATAGTAGTTTAAATATCCTTCTCCAGAAAATGAGAGAAAGTCATTATTCTTACTTAATTATAAAGTCGACATATATTGTTTTTACTCAACGAAGTAAGTATTACTGAGATCGTAGTTTAATTGAAGCAGGAGGATTCAATAACACCAGAAATAGAGTGCATAGCTTGTACTCGAGCATAAACGGACCCTTGCGCATATCGCGTGGAGTATAGAATGACAAAAATACCTGCAAACACAGCAGCATTTGAACACATTATTAACACAAAAA
>JAHZNE010004965.1:0-32676 GCA_027744055.1 Callyntrura sp. NNG-2020
CTTTTCTTCTGGTCCAGTTCACTGAGGTATGCAATTAACAGGGGGCAAACGTATGGAAAACTACACGTTTGTATTCACACACACACACGCACTTATGCAAAAAGATGAAAAAGTTAAAATATAGTAATTATAAATGGTACATCTTATATACCTCCGGCACCCGCAACCCCTCTCCACTCCTTACTCCTTTACCACACACAAGAAGAACACAAACCACATCGTGCTGAGCAATTAGATAATGATCTACCAAATATTTTATAAATATCTCTTTAAAAACATTCCTCCTGCTGGTTCAGAACAGGAAAACGTAAATTAAGTATTTTTTTTATGGATTGATGATGAGAATGATGATTTTGTACGCGCAGGGGATGAGGAATGGATGTATGGTTGAATGCGGATGGCGTAGCAAATGAATTGACGGTATTTATTAAGGCATTCATTCCATTAAAGATACAGCAGCAGCAGGTCTCTCACTCACTTGATTGCGAGGTGGTGTAGTATATGTTATGTTGGCAGACACACACAAACACACTCTCTGAGATAATCTCCGGAGATGGTATCGCATCCTTGTCTTATTACTCAAATATGAGCATTTCATTAAAAAACATCAACATCACCTCTGCCAGCCAATATATAATCCATGCAGGCAGGCAGTCAAGCAGGCAGGTTTTTTTTAACAAAATGTACCTATGTATGTCATTATTACGTTTTTGCATCTATCTCCTTTTCTTAAATAACAAGCGCAGTTTTTACGATAACGTGCATTGTTATTATTATTATTATTATTTATTATTATTATTATAAGAGGTGCACGAAGACAAGTTTATTTTATCTAGGCACACATCAAGTAGACATATTATCACAGGTAAAATGCGAGGGAAAACAATATCGTTACAGGCAGAAAAATGCCTAAACACACACGTACACACAAATACTACACGGATAATATATCATCTTAGGAATTTTCCAAAACTCGGTAGGTATCTACCCATCCCATTAGCTGTACATCTATTTTCTTAAGGAAAACACAAAGAAAAAAATAATATTACGGTATGCATATCTACAGTGCGGCTTAGTTGACTGCTCAAGTCAAGAAACAACGTGTTCATCTCCGCCTCCTCCACCTCATCATTATCATCATCATCATCCAAGACAGAGAGAGAGTGAAGAAAAAAATCCCACACTTTATCATCATCAGATAGGAAAGAAATTGCATAAAAATCAACACACACACACACAGACAGACACAGAGAGAATGAAGAGGGCAACCTGTCCCGGTTGCAAAACTCATTACAATTCTAAAAGAACCCCCTCTCTCTGTCTTTGACTTCTTCCTGGAAGAAGGGCAAAAAAGGACGTAAAATGAGGATTGCTAAAGCGGAGGAGACATACATGCAATAAAAACAGCGCATTCTCGGAGCGAGTAGTAATAGAGTACGTAATATGAAACAAGTGTGAGTGTGAGCATCAAGCCGAAAGCAGGTTGTTGACGAGAGAGGAAGATAGAGGAAAAAAATCGCTATATTTTTTTGTTGGGATGTACATAATAGCTAGTGAGGTATTCTCACCTCTGCACTGCAACTGCAACCAACCGCTGCGAGAGGCAAAGTCGGAGGTTTGTTTATATATGCTTATATCTAATGGGTATATGCATATATCTTTATATTTTATGACTTCTCTCTCCTGTTTTTGAGACGCTTCCAACAAACAAGCAGCTTCAAAGAAAAAAGGAGAGAACTCAACTGTGTGATTCCCACAACTACAACTACCACCGGCAATGGTAAAGTTATATAAGTTGTGTTGTATGTATGTATATTATTTTTATAGGGAATCATGTACTCATTTAAAAGTTAAGGTTTTTTTCTTCACTAATTTTTTTCTTAAAAACTATGTAGATATAATGACTTGAACGAGAAGATAAGTAATTTTTCCTCTGTTTTTGCTCCTCTAATTAGCTTGTAATAGGCAATAAATTTTTTTGTCTTAATCTGATTCTCTCTTTGGGTGGAGGAGACGAGACAGGGGCAGCAGCAGCAGCAAGCAACAGTGGCAACTCTGAAAGATAATTACAGGAAGGATCTCGCTGATAATTTTAAACTCAGAGGCAAAACGTGATTAATTCTTTAATCCTGTTTTGATCTTTTAAAAAACTTTATCAAGTAATGCAGTCTGGCGTACTGGGAAAACCTCTTTTTTCGTTTTCTATGATATAGGTACGCATAAACTTGTGCGTTTCATTAATTTAGGTGTTTTTAAGTGGTACGACGAGAATGACGATGATGATGGTGTAATATAGCAAATAATCACACGAAGCACTCCCACGTTGGAAGTCCTAAAAATAAACGACTTTTTTTCTTTTGATACACTTTTAATTCATTCTAAAACTTTTTCTACAACCTTCCTCCGTCTCTTTCAGGAAAAAGCATTTCCCACTTAAAATAATATCAAAGTAGTAATCTTATCAGGAAAGTTTTAAAACGGTGATGGTTGGAAAATGCAAATTACACTTATTACGAGCCGTTCAGGCAGCAGCCAAGGCAATCTATAAAAACACCTTCGACAGCAAAAAACGACGCTGATGACGACAACGTAAAAGGAAAAAAGGAAGAAAGCAGTTTCCTTGAACAGCTCAACTTCCTATATAATAAAATAAACACCGTAAAACTCCTTTTTCCTTCCATTAAGAGTTTTATGTATGTACACATTTCTCTGGTAGCATTAGTAGAAATTTGATAAATTCAAAACTCTTTAATGTCATACTTTTTTCGCAGAATTTTCATCTTCGTCTATTTTAGTCTGCCTAGCATCAATAATATTTCTCCAAAAAATCGTATGTTCGTTAAATCTGGGGAATAGGAAGCCAGTTTTATTTTGTACGCGTGCTTATATACTCGTTGAAGGAAAACCAAGAAATCAACTACAAAGAACTCGCTTCAATGGCTCATAAATAACTAGTCGCAGTTCCAACGAATAACCAATCGAACACAAAGAGAAAGAAAAGAAAAATCACCCAAAACTCCTGCAAACCAACTACATTTCCCTACCAAGTAATAAATATATCTCCTCTTTTATATGCCTTTGTGTTTAGACGCTTTAGAGATGTAGGTCTATGCACATTATATGGGGAAGACGGTGCAAAATGAAAGCGGAAAGAAAAACATGACGGTCGATGAAAAAATCTGCCCTGTCGACTGCCGCGTGGTAAAAGTTGTGTAGAAAATACAAAGAAAAATCGATTCCATTTTCGTGAAATGCTCTAGTGAATCGAAAGAAAGAATACAGAGAAACCTTGTTCGCACTGATAGTAGAAGTACATTTTCCTAAGGCTTCTTCCAAATTTTTCCCCGGTCTCTCTGCCGCCTCTTCCAAGTCGCTTTGCTCCTTTATACATATACACTTACATATATATCGTGGCAAAAAAAGTAGAAAAAAGACAAGTCTTAACTAGTTTTTAACTCCGACAGAAAGAAAGAGAAAGCTGCTGCTGGCGCACGTTTACTTTGAAAAAAATTCAGTAAGCCTTTCAAAGATTCAAATCTCTTTCCATGAAAACTAGCTATAGTCACATATACATATTCCTAATCTACACAGCTTCTCTCCCAACACCATTACACTTTCTTTTTTTGTGCGTGCTCAGCTATCAGTACTGTGCGTATTTTTTTCCTTGTATATGTACATATATTTAACGTTATATACAAAAAATATCCTTTTGTACATTCACCCCAAAAACACAAAGTTCCCAGAGGTAAAAGCCTAGGAGAAAATCTCTGCCAGCTTATTTAATTCCCAACGCCGAATTTATACCAGGGTTGCGTGAAAGACATTTTTCTTGGAAACACTCTTCGCTTTTTTCCCTTTCCATCAGAGCTGTGTGATTGTTTTAACGTAAATACGTAAAAATGTATATCTGCCGTGAATATATATAGCATGCTTAAGATTTTTTTGTATATAAGCTTATTGACGCTTTAAAAATCTCCCCACTCTCTCAACCCGCGTAGGCAGTAATACCATTTTTGAGTTTTCATCGCTTTATTCAATAATGCCTCACTCATTTGTGCCGGTACGAGCCTTTTTAGAGTCTAACCCTGTACTTATGTGTGGGTCGCCTCCACGTTACAATAATACACTCTATTTTCCCATTTTCTTTCATCAATCCAATTTCCGGAGAAAGCAGAGTGAGAGTGCACACAAACAAGGGAATGTTGGTTTAGGGAAAGCACCGATACATCCGTAGTACACAGCACGACCACAGTTGTGTGCTGTAGAATCATGTCTACCACTGTGCGCGCGACCTTTAACCAGCTTGTTCCGTATTGAAATACGCATACAGGTAATTACAAACAGGAAAATGGGCCGTATCAAGAACTCCTTTGACATGGGCGTACTTACATGCTTTACTACGAATTGTTGTCGGTTCCGCACGAGACAAAAAACTATGCACGCTGGCTCATTTTATGATGGCAAAAACCGTGTAATAATAATAAATGGATGATCCTGTCCCGTGATAAAGCAAGCAAGTAAAACAAATATACAGCAACAAAAATGCACAGAAAAGGGCAAGCTTGTACTGCTGCTGGTGCGACATGGCAGAAAAACGGTACAATAACAACAATAATGAAGCAGGAGAGATACCTACACGAAAAATCATATCTCTGTTTTAACATTCTTTTTCGTACGTTCTATAAAGGAAAATTAAAAAGCTGTAAGCAACTGTGCAACTCACATGTACGACAGGCGTGTATACACACACTTATGGTAGTTGTAGTAGAATAGAATAGTACACACACATTTAACATATAAAAACGGAACATGTAGACATTTAAGTTGACACGTGTAAAAAACGAACATTTTACCATTTACCACATATATATACACACACATAGTAGAGGTACACATAGAGAAAAGAGATATTTTATGCAACACGAACAAAAACAAGACTTCACATGAAAAAACGTACACAGTTGATAATAATATAGTTATTTCTATTTTGTTGAGTTGTTCATGCCGGGGATGATAACTTTATTGTCGTCATCATCCTCACCATCACGAGCAGGCACAAGTATTATAAATATTATTATAAAGCAAGGGAGACAGAGATACACGTCGCCACAATGAAAATGAAAAAAAAAATTTTGCTTACCCCAATGATCGCATTCAACTCGGTCATCGTAACTTGCTTTGCTCGCTCCACTGCGGTGGCAACTTGTTGTTGATGCTGTCATCGTCCGCGGGAAGGTAATTTGATGGTCAGTTCAGTTCATCAAGACAAGTTCGCGGGTTAGCAAAGATGGAATTCAATTCAAGCGCCAACATGTTTCCCCGATTTGCCAAGAAAAGGCAGGAGATGAAAAAGATTTAAAAAAAACAATGTTAATGATCTTATCGGGAATTGGTGCTGATTTCAAGCAGAAAATTAAAAAAGCTGCTACTACGACGCTCTTGTTATATTTTTTTTCTTCTGGTAGCGACTACCTTTTGATCTTATTAACTATACATGATCAGCAAAAATTGGTAGTTTCATATAAAAAAAACTTTGTACGGTTACACTAACCTCTTGGGAGAGAAATGGTAAAATCTGTGCAATGATGGCATTGAGTCGTTTTGCAACTTCAGTCTGAAAAAGAGAAGAGAAAAAAAATTATTGCTATTTTTCATAAATGTATAGGCATTTGTTTTGCGTATGTATCTATATAATAATTTTTCACGAATGCATTTTCATTCCTGTATTATGTTGACAGCTTCATAATCGAAAAAATTTGATGAATGGTCGTTTGGTGATGATGGCTGATATAAAAAAGGGAACGAGCGTGTGTGTTTTCTATACATAACGCATGCCTACCAACAACAACAACAACAACACACACACACACACACACAGACACTCACAATGTTACTATTTTATTGTTGATGGGTCTAGTCTATATAGACAAACGTGTTTGTTATTAAAGGTTATTTTATTGAGGGAGGTATGAAGGTAGATACGTACGTATATATTTTATTTGATCACATACTTCAATTCAATTAACTTGGACGATCAAGTCAATTATTATGTCCGACTAGCTATATAATATTCGGACGATGACGACAAGCTTAGGTAGGATTGTACCCAATACTTAAAGTGTACGCTTCAGCATAAAAAACAAGCGTCAACCCACAAAAAAAATAATTCCCGTCATCGTCATCATCATTATCATCACACAACACTATTCAATTTGAACAATTTATATACAGTTATAACAATCCTACCTCCCTCCCTCCCCCTCTCCCTCTCTCTCTGTAGTGGTGTAGCCAACCTGACAATTTGAGGAAATGCCACTTAAGTTTGAACAGCTTTTTTTCATGCGTCTTGCTCTCGGTTTTTATCAAGATCTAACAACGCAAACCCAATTAAGCATGACTCATGAAACATTTCCTCTCTTAATTCTTTACACATGATTGTAACAGCGCTCTGCTCACCGAGTGTTCAAATGAAAACCACACAGTGTGGACTATAGAGTGCGCATATTAGGCATATACCAGTTTATAGTGCTATATACGTGTACATTTTTCTCTTATCTGGTTACACAACAAACAATGTCTACAATCACTCTGTGTGATACATTTCGATAAACTTGTATTTCCACTTTGATCAGATTTTTTCGCTATCATCCAACTGCATCATTGAGCTGTTTTCGCAGAAAAAAGAAACAGTTTAAACTTGCATGTATGCATCGTTGGTGCATGTTCAGAATATTTTTATGACAGGGGGAAAAGAGCACACCTGCCTATTTTCGTATTGATGCATAAACCCATGAATACTGAGGGTTTGTTGAGTGCATTTGTTTTTTTTTCCTTTTTTGCATAAAAATGTCGACAACGTGGGGTAAATGTGGTAGCTACACAGGAAAGACAAAAAATTGCATTTTTGTGGTGGCGTCTTTTACGAAATGCACAGAAGCATCTTACGTCCTTGTTCTGCGTGTAAGTTGAGCCTCTTGCCCTATGAATGTCATCATCAATACCGGCGGGATAAAAAAATTAGAGATAACTCGTATCGTATTTTATTTATTTAAATTAGGTCTACAGTGGTCATTCAAAGGCCAATATAAATACAGTGTGGATTACTTCATTACAACTAACACCAGCATTGGTATTCATGGCTAGTCTTAAAATAACTTGACCGTTTTATCATATTATCATCGTCCATTTCCCTACTAAGTTGGTCAATCCAGCAAATTTTTTATTGCAATTCAGCACAATCTCTGCAGATTAACGAAAAGAAGCAAAGGTCAAGGTGACAACTTTTTTTACAGCAATACTGCATATACGTGCACTTTGAAATTACCATAATATTACGTAACGTGTTAAAAATATTCCCCTTAATTTGGTACATTTCAAATAAATGTACAGCATACAATGGTGTATAGTGTCGTAATTTCCAATTATCCTTTTCATTTCGCTCTCCAGAGGCGCATTGCAGTTTTTTCCAGTTTGACCATTCTTTACTGCCATCGTCCTCGTCATCGTATACTTGCTTTCATATATAAAACCTTGCCCTTTACATTCTACATTCTTGCTTTTAATTTAGTTTATATTGCTACTCCCCACATTTTTCCCTCCCTCTTATAAATATTTATAACTTTTGTATTTTTATGCACCAGCTACTACAATGAACTGAGCTATGTGATTTTAAATTGATATTTATGAGAGATAAATGCACATTCACAGACTACAGACTATCAGACTACACACATACGCAGACACACAACGTTCCAATCTGATTTGATTATCACCTTCATAAGTATATACTCACACATCATTTCAGATTCAAACTAGTAACCGCTTTTTTCTCTTTTCTACTTTAGTGCTCTACAATAAAAAAATTCTGCAACGGTCTCATCGTTGTCGTTATCATCTTGGTCGTTCGTAGCTGCAAAGCGCAGCGTTTACAATTATATAGGCCCAGTTAATAAAAATCTATCATCAAGACGATGATGACAAGCAAAATGGTAAAAAGAGCCCGGCAGGCAATTTTATAGTCATTTAATAATAAAAAATGGTCTCATGTTTTTTCAAGGACCTTTTTTATGATGTTTAATTTTTTCACCAACTTGATCATCTCATGAGCCCATTCTTTTATAATAACAATCATCATCTTCATCATCATGCACACACACACTGCAGCAGGACCATGATTAAGAGAGAAATGAATAAAACGACTGTTGCTTTTGTTTATAATCATCGTACCACCACCACCACCATCCCGCTTCTGAAAAGTAGTAAAATAATAACAGCAATGGCAATAACGCTGGCAATAATAATAATAATAGGTTTATCCCAAGAAATAAAACATGATGACATGACCGCCTCTCTTTCACAGAGTGAGCATTTTGCCATTCTGACACCCTCCTATACCTAAACACTTGGGTACACGTATCAAAAAGATAGTCTTACAAGCCTCACAGTGGTGGCGACGATGATGATGATGATGACGACTACGAGACGATCATGATGAATACATGCATATAATTTTTTATTTCCCCGAGAAAAAAGACATGACGAGCCTTCTGTTGTTGATTCGTTATCTCAACGATTAATCTGGCTCGTTTAAAGTATCAATTACGACTGGTGTGCATACATACGTGAATACATACACCCTCGTAAAATAGTCTCTTGGTCAGGCTCGTTTTAGTCACTACATCAGATAATATGCATGCCGGCCAAAGTAAGTAATTGCCCAAGTTATAAAATTGAGAATATTCAGTCCTGAAGCTTTTCAACTGCTACACGAATAAAAAATCTGATCATCATCATCATCATCCTCACCATCAACAACTGCAGCAGCAGATGAGCAACTTTTTTTGGTTGTATTGTTTTCAATCTGTCGTGTAATATTTTCTAAGGAAAGAGCTCCGTTGTATGCGCGTCGTTTTTAGTAACTTTATTATTATAAATGCTATATATTTTAATGTTTTTTCTCTCTGTGACTGACTGACTACCATGTCGGCAAGAGGAAAAAAGAGAGAAACGTAGACATTTAGGCAGAACGAGAAAAACAGAAGGAGGAGGAGTGACGGAAAAGGAATCGGAATTCTCTCACGTTTTGTTGCACACACACAAACACGCTTGGCTTGCTTGTACTGCTATTTTACCACTTGATCGTCTTTTTTGATCAAGTCACCGTCATCATCATCATCATCATCATCCTCGTTCTCCATTCACCAGCACCTAATTAATATTCATCATAATAAACAAGCTTGTTTGATTACTAGCTACCTACCTACAACATAAATATCATCACCACACAACAGCGTCGTTTACCCATCCATTCATAAAAAGTCAATAGTAATAAAAATGGAAACGCTGTCTGTTCTTGGTAATTGCCAATGAGTGCAATCAAGCAAATAAAAAGTAATAAACGTTCTATTGTAATAAGTCATTATGAGTTTTTATTTGAGAAACACACACACTGGTTAATAGTAAATGATAATAAAAAATAATAATAATAGATATGGTGATATTGCAACTCGTAAAGAGAATAAAAATAAAAAGAAAAATAGCCAGTTACACAAACCACTACAGCGGTCACCTTTGTACAGTACTGTAACTTGTCCGCATATTGTCTGGTGACTCAAAGTAAACTTTTATTGGCTACGGCATCAACGAAAACGATTAATTTGACTACGGTATATATATATATGCAAACTACATTATCTCTATAATCTCTCTCGTCTCCTGTGACATGGATGATTTTTTTGCAACTCTGGTACTAACTAGTTAACTATATGGCCTATCAGTTATTAAACACAACACTTTTATTTAACGACATTATTCTCGGTGGTGGCTGCCAAGCAAGCTTTCATTAAAATTGATTTTTTCTACCTTTTTTGGGCTGACCAACCAAGTAGAAAAAAACACGCTCCACCAAGTTCATCGCTCAAGTGAAGCAGGAGAAACGGTTGTCATTATTATTATTATTGTCGCCGGTGTGAACACCGCTAGAAAAATCAAGGCAAAATGGTTTCATTGTCGTTCTATAATCGCCATCATCATCAATCTTCTGGGCCTTTACCACACGAGCAGAGAAAAAAAAGCGTTTGCAACGTTGGCAGTTAGTAGCTCCAACGGGATAAAAAACGTAGTGTGGCACAACAATCAGCACTAATTACAGAAAAAAATGCGAAATGCCTGCAAAAAGGGACTTGGCATGAAAATAGCACCTGCTTCTAGACAAGCTAAACAATAGTTTACGACAACGACAGTGATCGCGATATGAGGGCGACGGTGGTGATGAGAATAATGATGGAATGTCTCTGCCTCTATCTCTTTTTGCTCCTATCGTTCATTACAATCAACAAGCAAATAAGACACGCACGCAGAGTCATGTGAGGGGCATGATGAAAAGTGTGTAATAAAAAAAAGTACCACACATCTCAATTAACCTGATAAATGATCAGATAAACGGCTTACTGTGTAGTTGTACATTGTAACAAAAGTAATCTACAAAGTTGTAAGCGTACTTTAGACTACCTAACTGAACGTGCTATTATAACAGGGCTCCTTCACTCGTATAACTTTTTTTTATTTCAAGAAACGAATTGAAAGACAGGGGGAGACAAGTTAATCACCAGAACCAGATCGAACGATGGTCGTAACAATTGTGTATGTATGTGTGTGTGTGATACCTATTTCCTCCCTGTATACATGCTCTATAATGGACAGATATATACAAAAGATAAAAACGCATATTGCAGCAGCACCTGCGAAGCCAAAAAGACAACAAGGGCATATAGAGTGTCACTTTGCACTTTTGCAGAGGTTTATTATATGCACACAGTGCACATTATATCTCCACTGCTGCGGAGGCACATAAAATGTACCACCGCAGAAAATCACAATATGACGTATTGCCATTTTCCCTTCTATTTCATTTCTTGAGAGAATATTCACCTTTCGCAGACAAAAAATAGTGCAAAAATATTTAAAAATGCATTAATATGGACAAGCTTTAAACTTTTTATGTGTCAAGATAAAATTCATTTTTTGTTCGAAAAATAATTTAAAAACAAGAACATTCCCAGACAAGTAGCTTTTGTTATTTTTTCAAAAATAATGATAAGTAAATAATAATAACAATAATAACAGGCTGAGATTCTCGTGAGACACGGTACACGAATTAAAGAATGAAAGGCGCGCACACACATACAACGATGTTTGTTGTTGTTATTATTATTATTATATGTATACGCTTATCTTTCCTTTCCTATCGTATATCATAAAAGTACAGTAGTGGAGTGGAGGCAGTAGAGGGCATAAAATAAAAGGATATAGTAAATCATAAAAAAAAACTTTTCAAGCAGATTAGACGACGACGGCCAAAGTGAAACAACAGGAACCACCCTTTTTACATTTTTTGCGATGTGAATTAATAAGCCAACTGTCAAGTAAACTTTATCTACGAAGGAGAGAGAAAAAAATGTATTATTATTCAGCATGTGAAAGAAAAGTGTCATAAAATCTTGAGCTCATTGACCATGATGATTACACGAAGCGCATGATGACGATGATGATGATGATGACGATGATGAATCTTCTTGATACGACAACTTCATCAACACCGATATAACAGGACAGCAACAAGCGGAGCTTTTTTTACTACCAGGTACTTTGTGTGATTTTGAAAAAGTCAGTGGGTATAGCATGCTATATGCACTTTGTATCCGTGTAGATATGTTCATAGATGGTTATGGTTTAATCATATGATCATAGGAGATGAGATGAGAGGCTGTTTGCTTTAAGTAAGTACATTTATTAAACTTTGTAAATGAAGAACATGAGCACCATTATTATCGTACATTATTATCGCCGCTGCTACCACCACGACCAGTACGTCATAACTACATACTCCTGTCTCCGTCGTTGGTTGCTTTTTTACCTTCAACCAAAACTCACACGCCGCACCACATTGCACGGCGAATAGGATGATATAATGATGAAGAATCAACTTTTGTTGTTGCTCGCAAGATGAAAAATAACATGAAAAACGAACAAGGTGAGCTTTTGTGAGCGACAGCAGCAGCGGCTATTTACTTGGTTGCCCATTGAATCTTGGATCGGGGATTGTAATACACACAAGCTGAGATGATAATGATGATGAAAGCTGACGGTGGTCTTGGCTCCCTCTTTTCTTTCTTTCCCCAGCATTTTTTTGTGAATTGGTTCTCTCTCTCTCTATCTCTCTCTCTCTTGCTCGCCTCTTGTGAACCGCTTTTATGCGACAAGAATGCGATATGCACAAGGGACAAAGGCAGAGCAGCAACATCATCTTTAGCAGACAGCTCTCTGAGGGAAATGAATGAACACATTTTTAATTGGGACAAGCAACAAAAAAGGAATGACAGTGGCGAGAGGGGAAAAAAGAAAAGATGATGAACAACGACAGCCGTCATTTTTTCGGGGGAAGCCACCGCTACAAAAACGCGAATTTTTTTCTACTTTATTTTTTGTTTACACAAAAAGTGTATTATCACGCCGAAAATATGACGGATGTGTAGGTACACATTATAGCCGCATAATGCTTCAATGTTTTTATTTATGCACAGTCGGTTTTAAAACCGTGTTCGTAATAACTGTACTTCTTGAAGCTGGTGCCATTACCACTTTTTTATCGGGCTTTTTTTTCTTGTTGGTGTCTCTCATCCACCCAAATACCACACATTTTGCGGAGTCATCTAATCCGCTGAGCATGTAAACCATTAACCTCATCATATAGTTACTACTGTGCTTTATGGGTACATGTCTTCTGGTGTGCAATGCACACGCATTTTTCTAAGCAATTTTTTGCCATAATCATCATCACCGCATCATCTTGCTTGTGTACCGGTGTTACCGCTGCTACTGATGAGACGTCCTCTCAAGACAACTGAATGGTGAGAACGGGAAGCCACCACGCACTCAAAAAATCTCTTTAATAAACAGACAGGCGAAAGAGCCAATGCGTGCTCAGCAGTGCTCACATCATTATTATCATCATCGCATAATAACTTGGTACACACAGAGATCGTTGTGTGACGACTAGTATAGGCATACCTGCAAAGTGCACACACTCCACCTGTAGGTATCTATACGTAATAATAAGTGATATCAAAAACATTACCTTTTTTCCTTTTCATTATCATTTTACCACTGTCATTATTTACACGTTCAAACAAAAAAATAAGAAGTCAAGTAAGTACTAATGAGTAGTTTTATATAGTGTGCGCCCTGCGTCGTGGTCGGTGGTAGCAGCAAAGCGGCACCGCTACTACATAGGTTATAATAATAATAATAATAAACGCAAAAAAATCCTATTCCATTTACCCCCACGGTATACAGTGTCAGTAGTCGCAAAGCGTCAAAGTTATTATTGTTTGTTATTAGTCAGTATTTACCTTTTTCTTCTTTCGACTAACTAGCTACACACTACCACCACTACTGCCGTCTTTGTTGTAGTAGTTTATCTTTGGGGAGATTCGTTTATTTGTTCACGTATGACAGTGTGCAGTGTTGGAGAGTATAGCGACAACCACGATGATGACTTCTAGTAGCAAACATGATGGATGTTTATTGTGCCGTGTAGAACTCATCTTTTTGCACATTTTTTCTCTTTCTTGTACTCAACATTGCTTATCTCCCTCCTTTTCTCTCTCTCGCTCCCTCTCTCTTGAAAGAAGCTAATAGTTTTCTCATTATGATTACATGATTATGATGAAAGACCAGTTGGTTGACTTATCGACTTGACTTACTATTTTCTTCGCTAACCAACAAAACTCGACTTTCGTCTGTGTGTGTGTGTGTGTGTAGGTAGGGTGTTGTTTACTACCAAGAAGCAACAATAACATCAACAACAACAGAGTTGAATGATTATGAAAAGGTGTTTTATTATATAGAGAGGGAACTGAGGCAAACATGTAGGTATGTTGTTATACGTGCATGCATGCACACGAGAATAAAATACGTATGTGTGGCAGGCGTAAAAGATGTGTGTAGTAGTCGTCGTCGTAGCGTAAAAATTACAAGATATAAAATAACATTATAATAATAAATGGCAAAAAATGAAAATTTAGCTGCCTGAGTACATTAGATTGTCGAAATGGATTCTTGTTGTCTGTTAAAAGTTTACTTATTATTGTTATTATTTTTGCTGGGAGGAAACAAGAAAAAAGCAGCAAAGGTTATTGATGATGATGATAATGATGAAACATGAAACAACTTGTTTTTCCCTACGGCGTATTGTATCTTGTAGAAAAAACAGATACCTACTTACTTGCAATCATATAGAGAGATTATCAGAGAAAGAGAGAGAGAGAGAGAGAAACGTTGGTGGTATTCTTACTACTGCTACATACCAACTTTTTTTGATACAATTGCCTAGTGTTATTATATCTGCGAGAGCGCCTGTCGTCATTAGTGTATCTCTGGTAGCCAGGCATTCCTTTTTTCCTCTATGATAGCAGCACATCAACAATGTGTGTAAGCCAATAAGTTATTATATACCTACACGCAGAATGAGGATGATCATTGTGATGAAGAGCGGAGGATGCTGCGCACTGCGAGAAACGGAATTTCTTTATATTTCTTCTATCGTTTCTTTACTACCACTTACCACACTTTATTTCCCCATAAGAGAAAAAAAACTTTATTATTATTTATCTGCTATCGCGTACACAGAGAGAAGATATACGTGTATGAAGCGACTTGTGGGTATATACATGCAATTTTTTTAGTTCCCAGGCTTCATCTTGATAATTTGTTGAAGTAGTTATTTTACAGCCACCACATGCTATTAGCTCAAGAGAACATGGGAGAACAACCCACCCAACCGAGACAATCATAAAGTCAAATCAGCGAAAAAATAATATGTATTTTTCTCTCTTTTTTTCTCTACTTTTTCCCTCTTTCAATCTCCATTTTCTTGCTTGCTTGCTTGCCTGTTTTTATCTTCATGTACCTACCTACCTATTATACGCTCTGGGTTATCTGTACAAAGTTTCGTGTTTTGTAGGAAGTACCTACACTCCTGTGTGTATACCTAAGTGACTCGTTGAGAACCGCATCTTTAAACAAAATCTGGTAGTGGTAGTACTACTACTACTACCACTACCTTGTAAAGCAGCAATAGCGATAATAAGTTTAGTGTAAAAAATTCGTGTTGTTGATTATGCAAATAATTTTTTGAATACCTATCCATTCCAGCCTGGCAGCCGCAGTGAGGGACTCTCGACTAGTCGACGACTTGACTTATGTTTTTTTTACAATTTTCTCTCTCCATTCTTCGCTAAAAACAATGAAGAACCATGATGATCACGATGATGATGGTGATTGTTATTATAATACTGATACGATATATGCTGATGCTGATGATGATGTTGGTGCCGTGACAGATGTTATATAAGCTTTTTGTACAAGCTCTACTTTAGATACATCCTCGCTCGCCTTCTACATGCTCTGGTGCACTGGCACTGACATTGCCATAAAAATAGTAGACACTCTACAATTTTCTTCACTTTCTGAGTTGCATTCTCAATCAAAGGTTGAGAGCGCGGCTGACAGACAGAAAAGGGATTCATCATTCCCATTGTCGTCATCATCAATCCTATTATCAGGTGAGTGTAGTATGTGTGTGTGTGTGCCATTTTTTCCTCCATTATTTTCATCTCACCGTGTACACACACACACACACTCATTCAGTTACTCACATCAAATCCTCACTACACCATTTTTCTTCATTTTCGTCCAGTGTGTGAATCCTTTAATGCAATTAGACGTCTTTTTTTGTTTGAACCCAGAAAAAAACGAAATCTTGTATATCTCTTCACGTTGAATAATCTGCTCTTATTACAGGACAGGTGCATTGTAAGGGAGAGCGAAGCGAATAGAAAACGAACAAAAAATCAGAGAGAATGAAGCGAGACGTGAGATTATAATAATGCCACTATTAGCATAATAAACGTTTATTTGCCGACTGACTACCCTAAAAAACTACACACGGCAACTTCCAGTATTGATGTGTGCAGAAAGAGGGGAATGACGATGATGATGGGTATTATGAGGATAAATGATATGTATGTAAATGGGTACACGGATAAACACGACAACAACAGCAGCAGCAACAAGAAACCTCTGGAAGAGAAAAAAAGTAGGTGCCCACACTGCAAACTGCAACGTTTAATTTTTTAACACAGTAGTAGCAATGGGCCTGTGAGAGGTTTATTATTATTATTATTGTTAGTTGTTATTATTATTATTTTATTATAACATGTCTGGCGCGCCAGGAATGTACCTGTTATTTTGTGCACACAAAATTGTGTGTGTCATGTCTGTTCTCTCATGAATATATAAAAAGAGAACACACTGTTTTTTGGGCTTCTCCTGGTAAACCCTCTGCACAAATAAAAATGCACGTTGCTTGGTAGACACATCTAGGCATTTCACTGCTATTATTATTCAGGTGACTTGTGAAGTTCAATTATCTTTATATAAATGACAGACTGGCGTAACTGGAAATAAATTGCAGACCATTCATTTTGCATACAAAAGCTTATCAACAAAAATGATGATGATGGTCCTATTGGCAGAAAATTACCAGTGTATTGCCAGCTTAACAGCACCACCGACCCAGCATTATGTACGCAGCAGTGTAATAGCTACCAGTTTGCATAACAATCAGAGTGAGAGGAATCATCATAATAGATAATCATCATCAACAAGCAGCAGCGATAGAGAGTCCTGGTAGTAGCAACGTGATGATGATCATCATCAGTAAAAATAAGTAATTTTATGTAACCGGGTTGATTACTAGTATTTATATTACTATTCTGCCCAGGAAATTGAGCTTTGCGAACCCATCCGTGGCTAAATATTGATATTTACGCGGCAATGCTGTACATTTGTGTAAACTGCAATAAATGCCATAGATTTCTGGGAAGATTAAACGAAACACGTATATTTAGATTATTACGTGTCTGTCGATAAGAAATCAG
Source organism: Callyntrura sp. NNG-2020 (assembly GCA_027744055.1). Classification (NCBI taxonomy): domain Eukaryota; kingdom Metazoa; phylum Arthropoda; class Collembola; order Entomobryomorpha; family Paronellidae; genus Callyntrura; species Callyntrura sp. NNG-2020. The sequence continues at coordinate 17,001 of JAHZNE010004965.1, forward strand.
GTTTCGTTTGGGAGGAAGAGAGAGAGGGAGAGAAGAAAAACACTTTTCTCTCTTATTAGCCAGCAGACATGTAGAGAGAGAGAGAGAAGCTCTACGAAGAAATGTTTTTTTTGCCTAGACACATTATTATAACATACCACCATCACTTCTATCAATTCAGCAATAATGATAATGTAATGTTTTCAGACAATCATCATTCTTATACATTATTCATACCGGGTAAAAAAGCAGCAGACGAATTGGCAAAACAACAATAGGGAAGAAAAAACGCAGAAAGAAAATGCCCAAGTCATATAGTCATATGAGAAGCAGCAACCACATACACGTACGTTCAAGCTTGATCAAAAGAGTGCATGTGTGTTAGAGAGAAAAAGAGAGAGAGAATCGACAGGAGAACAACACATTTCAATACCAGCGCCTCATTTAGTGGCGTGGATATAAAATAAAAACAAAGTCGTTTGCTCATTTTCACGAAACTGCACTTCCATTAACTCATTAACATCCTATAAGAACAAATCAAAATGATTCCCAGTTTTGTGCTCGTCTGCGATGACGGCAATTCTAGAACCACTCGATAAATACCCGGTGTGTGAGTGTACAACTTAATAAATAATTACTTATTTTCAGGTGGCCGACCAGAGAGTCGAGGTATTTAAGCCGTATATTTTTTCACGACACAACTCCATTTACTATTAAGTATGGCTGGGTGTTTAGAAGAAAATCTGCCTGTCAGGCCGGTTCTCTTTCTCTCCCCCTCTCCCTCTGTGCATGCCTTGTTGGTTAATTCGGCTGTATAAAGGATTGATGATGATGAGAGAAACATTAAACATTTATGGGGAGTACTGGCCATGAATAGACATATTATTACTTTACGGGACGGCTTGTTGGGCGGTAGGAAAGAGGCACACAGCTGCTGCAGACCGGCAAGAAGGCAGGTAGGTATATTTTAAAAATCCACGTCATGTTTTCAGCAAAAATGGGTAAGTACTTACAAATTTACGAGATTGTTTACGACTCCGGTGAAAGTTTAGAAATGCATGCAATGTTAATTACGATCGAGAGGGAGATAGAGGCAGAAAAGGGTAGAGAGTGAGTATTCGTAGAGTCTCAGTTGAAGAAATAAAAGCAGAGTCGTGAGGATGATTAAGAAAATACACACACACGGCACTTTTATACGTTTTTCTGTAATTAAAACCGTATTTAGCAATTCACACAAGTTTTTTTATGACTACAGGGCTAGGAGAGAGTTAATCGGCAACTTTGGAAGTAGAAAATCAACATGAGTTGGTTATGTGAGCGGGTACTCGTCTATACTTTTGCTTATTGTTCGACTTGTTCGTGATGCTATAAAATTGTACGGTGGAATGACTAACAGTTTGAAAACAAGTGTGTGTGTTTTGTTATTTTAAGTATATCACGACGGATAGCATCATTCTACGCTTGTGTTGTTACAGCTAACCCGAAATGTAAACAAAACTCTTTTGCAGTATTTAACCAATTTTTCCAAGAATTTTTGATGAGATGTTTTCCCTGCTCACCGCTCACCCTTTTTTTAACGCAAACTAGCCATAACTGCCTGCATCTACATCGTGATGTTGTAGTCAATGTGTAGAGTGTACTTGGTCGATAATTTGGAAATCTCCCCTTACCACAGAAACAGGGGATAATAAAGTGTTTCTTGTATTGGCATAAAGGATGAGGATGATATTCCGTTTTGGATGCACAACTTGCCGTCGTCATCCGGAAAGCTAATCAAGTACTGCAAGAGGGAATGAGGGAAAGCTACCGTCCGTTTATTCTCTCCCTTTCCCCTGCGGTAACACATTTCTGTGAAGCTCCCCCACTACTATATGGAAATGGGTATAGCCCGGGGGTTGAACGCAGAGAGGCAGAGGTAAAGAAAAACAAATACTACGCTACGACAAGTCAACAGGAAAGTTTACACAAGAAGGAAATATACATATATCCCGTTGTATATTTTGGGTTGATGGAACAGTTACAAATTTCTCTGTTATAATTAAAAGGAAGAGCGTATAGGAAGCCGAAAAGGAAGCATGGACACAGTACGGCTTTTTTGGTTTACACGAACATAACTAAAAGGGCGTTCAAAAGCCATCGTCGTGATTACAAAACGGAGCGCATACACTTCCGAGAACAAGAAATAATAACAACATTTCATGGGAGATATTTTGACTGATATTTTATGTACGTTTTTCTCCCCTTCTCGCCACCCTCTCTCTATCGCTCTTGTTTGACCACGACCACAACAAGTTCTCTCTCTCTTCTCTCTCTCTCTTTTTCTCAACAAAAATTCTCTTGTATCCTTTCCTCTTGTGCCTTACCCCCTCTTTTTTGGATCATCATTATCCCTCGTTCCAAGTCATCCTTAAACGCATAACTTGGTTAAAACACTTGAACACAACACCGTATAACTTTTAAGTCCTCTATGATTAGGGAAGGTCTTGTTTCTCACTTTTCCTGCCATACACGTCTTAAAAATATCCAGTTTCTACTACATTTTTCTGTAAAAGCTTGAGAAAAATCTCGGAGGGTCCTACTTACCGTGCGCATATTACGTTTCGTGCTACACAAAACCAGTCCCGATCCAGAGCATAGGGGATAAAAACCAGTTTCGCCTACCAGAGTGCGTAGTACTGTAATGTCTATTTGAGGAATCGGTATTTTTTAAACGTTCGTTCCAGATTTTTGCCCATTCATCATCATTCATGTAAAGGTAATAAAAAGATTACACGCACAGGTTTGTTGTACAGAGCAAAAAAGGTAGAGAGATAATAGCCGCATTTTCCCTCCCTCTCTAGAATCCCCGTAGTATCCCTACCGAAAGGCAATCATCCAGCACCAATCGGAGTGCGAATAGAATAATGTGGCAGACTGAATGCATTATTTCGTATTTTTATTTATTATTTCTTGATAGAGGGGAAAAAAGAGGATCGCATATTTGCATGACATTGTTAAGTTCCCTGTATATCCCCTGATTTTCTAAGAACCAGTTTACTAATTTATCAAGATCTCACTGAACAGTGGTAACTGTAAGGAGAACGGTCGGGGCTCCACGTATATAGAAATAGAGAGAGAGTGTGTGTAAGCACGTCTGTTTAGACGGATCTGTAAAAATATCAATCCTCTTTCCCTTTGTTTTGGGTTGATTCATCGTATCTCGATTCCCAAGTCCCAGAGAAATTACGGGCACGGTTGACTGAACTGACAGCAAGAATACGATTTGAGCATGGTAATGTATTAGCGTAAAAAGTCAACTTCCAAGATAAAATGTAAAAAAAACTATAGGGCAAAGGTACCTACACTGGCGTAACAATACATGTGTAAATAGAGACGGGGAGATATTGCATAAAAGATACACTCCATCCATGCAGTATACCTATACATTTGAAAAGTTTCAACAGAAAGGCCCTTTTGGAACTCATTACTCTCGACTACAAGCCGTTTTTCAGCTGAATGGTTGGGTGATTGAGAATGGGATCTTTTTCTACTTTTTTCTCAAAAAAGGAAAAAATAGGGGACGAGACCGAGAGAGAAAAAAGGGAAGTGACATGAGAGAGCTTAACAGAGAGTCAGCTCAACTCAACAAACACATTTACGCTGATCCCCCATCATCATCATTGCCGTCGTCATCATCATGATCATTGCTTTTGGGCCGTCGTGCCTGCTGCTTTCCACAGACAGATTAACAACAACAACCACTATTAAAACACATATGGTTATTGAGCCAATATTCCCTTTCCCTCTCTCTCTCCCCGGCTACTAATACACTTTTTGGGCTGGAAAGAGATGAGAACAATGTCTGTCTTCAAACCATATTATCCCTCACAGTGTGTGCTACTTGTGTAAGGGTCTCCGGCATAGAAAGAAACAAGCAGCAGGAAAAAAATACAGTGTCCCGTCATAAAAATGAGGGGAGGGCCACCCTTCGTTACGCCAATTATTCCAGCTCACTTATGCCTCGGCTATTTATACGTTTCTCGCAAAGCCTGGTTTGTCGTGGCGGTAGTAGTAGTTGTAGTGATGATGGTGGTGGTGCTGTGAACCCAAACCAATTCATGCACGACGAAAAAAAATGTGTGTGTACACGTATCGTACATCCTCTATTTTCCCGTGTGTGTGTGTGTGTGTGTGCGCTACTGACCGTTCCTTCTCTCTCCTTGTTCAGTCATCCATTCAAATACATAATAGAGGGAACCCAATAAAAAGCAACAACAGAGATGTGCCAGGGAATCGTGCAACAAGAAGGGGTCGACGGTATATACAATAGGGAAGACCGTTTATTATAGAATTTTCATACTTTCTGATCTTTTTAACTGCAGAGTCATCCTGTTTTATACAAATCCACACAAAAAAGGATCACAGCAGTAGCAGCCATTTCATTCAAAGGGATCAAAATCTGTCTGGCATGCATAATCCTACGTACCTAATGTTTGTCCTTTAGCTGATATGTGTATACACACACATATGGCTGGCTATATTGTGTATATCGGTTCCTTTATTGTTTCATACGGCTCCACTGTGAAGGACGACGCAACGTCAAAAAGAGAACGGAGAGGAAGGGGGCTGTTACCCAACAATAAACGGTGATTCAATTGAATTTACTGAATAATGGAAGCACATGAGTAATAACACCCCAACCGAACACTAGTGATCAGGACGATTACAAAAGCTTTCTGTATAAGTGATAGCCTTTCTGTTATAACCAGAATTCTCCGTATAAAGCATTTTATATGCAAGGCCTTTTTCTCGAATGAATAAAATGCTATGCATAATTATTTTAAACCCTACAGGCTGTGGCAAATAATGCAAGTCGAGTTAGTCACACAGTTGAGTGAGCGGTAGCGGCGGTTCTGCATGGTGAAGTAGTAGTAGTAAGTAGTAGTAGTAGTAGTAGTAGTAGTAGTAGTAGTAGTAGTAGTAGTAGTAGTAGTAGCATCGTAGTAAAAAATAGTAGCCAGCGAGAAAGCAGAGGGAGAGCACGAGAAAAGAGAGATTACCGGAACCCTGTGAAAACCCCAGTGAACCTTGTCAAATTAATGAACGTTACATGGTTAAGACTCACTACATGACACTTTGTTATATAAGCTTTGGAAAGTGTACGAGTATACAACAGTGGTCCATGTATAACTTCTACTCGATTTTCTTGTGTAGTGTGTGTACCATTTATGACGATGGCGCTTCCATTGCTACAACACCGGTAGAAAGAGAGATAAGCAAAGGTATCACAAGATTTGATCCGACCGAGAGATGAAGTATAATGCACATGTAATGCTTTCCGCCACATAAAAACTGATATAGCCTACAGCTCTTGAAGAATATTATTTTCTTCTAAAGTGAGCGAGGTAGAGGGGGAGAGATAGGGAGAGGCAGAGTAAGAGAGATAGCTGTTACCCGAAACTACTATATATGCAAACTTCCTACGAATTAAGCTTATTATATCCCAACATATCTAATCTCTGTGTTTCCCTCACTGAATAATATGTACAGCTGGGGAGTATTCAAATAGAAACTGAGAGACCCCAAAATATTGTATATCCGGAGATGTCGAAGGATTGTCGGTAGAATGAGCAACAGTGGTGGGAGTTACAAGGAAGGCGCATTGTTCAATCTAACTAAACTAGCTACTAGCAAGCGGCATCAGAGTAAAATTACCATCCTCAGAAATAGCCAGAAGCTAAAAGGAGTAAACACGTTAGGCAGCCCTTGTGTGTGTGTGTCTCTCTCCTACTATCCGTCGGCTTGTTCCAATTGCCATACTACTCAAAATGCACTACTTTGATTTACATGCGTGCCCAACAATCTCCTACAAGGAGTTTTTTCTTTTTCCAGCAAAAACCGACTCAATTTACATAGCCGACAAGAAAAAACAATGTTCACTTCACGCACATTTGTCTTTTCTCTCTCCCCCTCTCTCTATTCATCTCACTTTTTTCCTTCCCCTTTTTCCAATCTCTTCTCTATTCCCCATACACCCCGGCTTCTCCAAATTCCTTCTATATATGCATCTCATATTCCATATAAATGTAAATTTCCTCTATGATGTGTGCTTCGCTACTCCCTTTTTCCATCCCTTCCTTTTCTACACAAATACAAACCCCAGAGAGAGAGAGAGAGAGAGAGAGAAGGGGAAAGAGAGAGAGAAAAAAGTTTCTATAATAAAACCTTTTGTTTGTGAACGAAAAGCACGCAGCAGTGCATGTGTTCATGTGTATACACTCAAAAAAGTCCATATCTCAATCCCCCATTATCATCATCTTCCCTTCTACTTCTTCATCTCTCTCTCTCTCCCCTTCTCCCTCTCGCATCTTCAGTTTGTTGTGTACATTTCCCTTCTTCTCCCCCTCTTGTCTGGCTGGAGCTCTCCAAACCGTTAAGCATCTTTGTATATTTACACAAAGAATACATGCATATAATATCCGACAAAAAATTCCCTTTCATCTCATTTTCCTCAACTTCCTTTTCAATTAGGAAAGTTGAGCCGCATCACCATCGCCATCATCATCATCATCATCCTCATCACGGGCACACATACACACACGCACACACAACATAGGTAATATATTACTGTGTCTAGGAACCACCATGTTATTATTATTATAGTGTGCACTCACTGTACACGCATCCCCATTTTTCTCCATCGTAATAGTGGTTTATGAACCTACGCGCATCTTATCACAATGAATAACAAGTTCCATTATCATCCTACATATCAGGGTACACAGACACGAAAAAGAAGGCGATGCTGCTGCTGCTGCGGATGATGATGATGACGACGACGACGACGGATAAAGAACTATTATGCGTGCATGCATGCATTCCTGTTTGTTATGCATCTATTTGGAATTCCATTCTTCTTTCCATCGTCATCATCATTCCAGGGTCACACTCTCTGCTGTCTCTTTCACTATCCCATTTTTCAAGCCCATCTCACACACAAAGGTATTCGTCGTTGGAGAGTCGTCTCCAGTTTAAAAAAAATATGTACCGAAGGAGCAAGGAAAAAGCGCAGTTTTTTCTCCTTTTCCTCCTTTTTATATTCTTCTCGTCACCTCGCCACGACTGCATTTTAGATTATAATATAAAAGCACTTCTCTCTCTCCCCCTTCTTCCCATTTTTTTTCTTCCCCTTCCCTCTCCACATTTTTTTCTCGTTCGGGTAAATAAAATAAAAATATACTGTGTGTACCCTTTTCCGTATACGTGAACTTAAATCAACGGCAGGAACATACACAATGCCCAACTTCCTATAAGATGGTGTCGTAACGTAAATATCCCTCAATGGTGGCACATGATGAGCATGCATATATCACATTTTCGGCTCTGCTGCTACTGCGCTGTGCTCTTATATAGGGTTATTATGCATGCATACATGTGTATGTGCACTGTACAGAAATAATAATCATAATCGTAACCCTATTTCCTCTCTCTCTCTCTCTCCCTCTTATAAAACCCCTACTTCTTTCTCCCTCCTCGTCTGCTCCTTCTGGTTCCCCTTTCCAAACGTAAGCCCCATTCACTCGATCCTATTCAAATAAATGGGGGAAATAGGTGGATGAGGTAAGTAATAAAATAGCTCATGTGCATGTGTGTTCGTGAATGTGTTTGTCTGCTTTCTACTGTAAAGTAATAATAACAATAATAATATTACTATCGCCATCCTGATCATCATCATCGTCGTGATCGTCATCATCGCGGCCGCCGTTGTCGTCGTCTACTGGGAAAAAGAAGTTTGCAGCAGCAGCTCAGCAGGAATTTTCTGAGCAGCAACATGCAATGTGCAGAAGCAGCGCTTCTGTGAGTCGTTGTGTAATAAAGTAAAAAATGTGCCTTGCACAAATACAATGTTTTTGTGCAGCAAAACAGCAGTACACTGCTCTTGGTGGATGTACAATCTAATGACCTCAGCCAGCAGCATCGACCAAAAAAGTAAACGGTCCGTGAGTTGATTTGATGACGGCTGGTGGCAAAGTTGGTGTGAGTGTGTCATGCAAATGTGAAACAAGTCACCGCGTTGTGCGCTGCTGCGTCATGAGAGCTTCTGTTCTTCTTCTGCCTCTTCATGTCCCCCCAACTTGCCGTGATATACACCCTATACAAACTGCCTTTTTACAAAGAGGAGCTTCCGTGTCGTGGGTTCGTGAGTGTGACTGCTGGTCGATGGTACATGTAGTACTGCATAATGTCAATATTAAATGGCAAATAATAATAATAGAAAACACTGCCATTAAAATGTAGGTGGTTGAAAGAGAGTGGGTAAGTTTTTAGAAAATTGTGGCAGAAAAAAGGAGCGTGTGTGTTGTTGTTGTTGTTCCCGTCGTAGTTGGTTGGCAGTCAATGGCTGTTGTGGAGTTGTTGTTGAGCTCGAGCATTCTCTCATGAATATATTTAGGAGTCAATAGGGTTTTCAAAATGTATAATAGCCCTGTGACTGTCACATAACCTCGGCAAGCTCACACACACATGCAGCATATATGATTCATGGTGTTGTTTCTATATGGGTATGGGACGATACAAGACATATCAACCTAAACCCCGCCAACAAGAGCTTTTCTGGTTATTTATTACACCAGGACGGCAGTCAAGATAGTTGGGAAGATAACGTATTATTGATTTACTAATTGTATCCCATTATAATACTTGTTGGTGATGACGACGACGATAATGATGATGACGGTCGTCGTTCGTGTTTTGTCATTCGCCGTTTTATACACGTACTTTTTCAGCGTGCAGTATAATTTATACGGGAGCGAAATGGAAAGAGTGTGGTGTATGTGTGTATGAATTATGGCTTGTTCTTTGACAACCAGCCCCCACACACCAGCACTCCTGGTAGAAGCCGTAGTTTGTACGTAACGACAGCTGAACCAGTTATAGTTTCCTCCTCGATAGCTGCCACTCTAACAAAAAAATCAACGAACCGCTTCTGCCATAACAGGGGATTTCCCAGAGAATGACAAAAGGGTGCCCGTAATTCACGTCCGTCCGCCCGTACGTCCATACGAGAGTGTGATGTGATAGATGAAGTAACGTAATAATAATAATAAAGATAAGTGAGGGAGAATGAAAGAGTGTGAGCGATCGAGCGACATGGAGAGAGAAAAAAAATGAGTACCACCCTGCTTGCTTGCATGTGTCGTTCTTATTTTCGGGCGGCGATGTGGGTTTTATGGAGGATGTGGCTGTCGCACAGAGGAAAAGTTTTTTTCTCTTGCGTAGTGGTAGTGAGAGTAGCACTCGTACCCGTCGTGGACGACCACGTCGACATCGACAACAACAAGATAATAGGAGTTGACCATGTACAGAGAGAGAGAGAGAAATGGAATGGGAGAGAGGGGAGAAAGACAAAACAGCGTTTCTGTGTGAAACAACGACATGCTTGCGTGCATGCATAGGAGCATGGATAGAAAGAAAGGGAAAAAAATAATAGGATCAAACGATCGTTCATACATATTAGAGATATAGTGTAATAACAATAATAATAAGTGACCAGGAAGCAGACCTAAGCCAGTAGTAGTGGTAGTACCACCACCATTGCTTCTGTTGTCGATGATGGTTTTCATGTTTTTCAATGGGCTCCGAGAGAGACCCATTTTTTCTCTGCGGGGGAAAATACTCATCTATCCCGAGAGTACGTACGCGTTTATGTGCGCCCCATGTTTATACGCCATTTCTCTCCGACTCGCTCATAGTTTTAACGCGTTAGGACAGTAATCAATGATGATATACCTCATACAACAGCATTCATTATGGAGCAAGTGCTTTTAGTTACAGCCGCATGCCGACAACGACATTGGCCGTGTGAGGTGAACGGGAGGGGTATGTGATAATGATAATATCAGAGGAAAATAAGGATTTTCTCGCAATAGCTAAAAAATACCATGCGGGGAGCAGTGGTGGTGGTGAAAAAAGAATGGGTTATACAATGGTATCACGAGTTATGATTGAATTATGTATGCATTATTGTATTAAACGGGGAAAGAATAGAAGAGAGAGAGAGAGGGGAGAAAGAGGGAGAGAGTCCTGAAGTAATAATAGGTAGCATAGTCGCCCATCCACCGTCCACCCAGCGTTGCCCTGCTATTTATCACAATCATAATCAATATTATTCCCGGTTCGGGTTCCTTCTTTTCATGAAATGTCATTTTAGCAAAATGATAGCCGAAAAAATGCGCCTTTTTTGTTCTCTCTCCACCACGGCAAAGGAAAAGCCTGCTTACGTACTCGAACAGGAGAAAAAATGTTATCGGGAGGACGATTCGCGTGTTCCTCATTTCTATGGTACACGTAAGTAGTAGAATAATATAACGCTACTTTTCAAGGAGAGTCGTTGTCCGTTGTTATATTTAGCCATGTCTCCTATTATGATCACAATGATCATCATCATCGTTTTAACAGTGGGTTTGGCTGACGGATGATGATAACATTGTCTTTCGACATGCCATGCCACATGCCAAACAAGCTTGAGATAACAACGACCCTCTCAAGAGCTACAGAGCTCACGTTCACAATCTCATTCCCTGACGCATGTACTTGTACATACTACGTACATTATGTAAATTGCACAAATGCACGGAATTCTCAAAATCCCATCAGCCGGATTTTTTCCTACTTCGCCGTTGTCACCGCCGTCACTCCCGCTACCAGTGTACCTTATTATTATACTTCTCCATTTCCGGTGGGGTGTCATTTCAATAAGCCCCTAAAATCTTTAGTGAATTCGGAGAGAAATATAAAAATCTTTTTAAAGAAGTGTGGGCTATGCGCGTTCCCGATTGGATCGGGATAAAAAACAGAATGCACAAAAGAAGGGAACTCTTGATAATAATCGTGTTCTCCCTGGTGCTTTTTTTTATCTAAAACGTGAAACATTACTAGAGTCTCACTTTTTCTGCTGTCATATTGTCGTATTAATAACCGTACAAATATTTCCCGGGAAGGTCACGCCAGAAGCGAACAATCCCCCATTGAAAACTTGTTATGATAAGGAAACTATTTTTTAATAATGAGCAAGCCCAACCCAAAAGTTATGTGTAGAAAACAGTTTTTTACAACTTCACAGCTCCTGTTTACTTACTATTACTACATAAACACACCGGACAAAACAAATATCCCGTCTCGCACAAACGTACACGCACATAAGCGTCATTCCTGTGTAGTAAAAATAAAATAACAAGTAAAAAGGAGTCAATTTCCGGTAAACAACATCCTTTTTTCTCTTTTCCTCTTATTTTCTTTCCCCATTTCTCTTCCTCACTCTCCACTTCTTTGGATTCGCTTTTTCTCCCCCATCCCTTCCTTAAGACGCTCTTTGTATTTTTCTGTTCTTTCATTTTTTATGTGTTTCCTTCATTCCCAGAAGCTTTCATCTCGCTCGAGCACAAAGAGCAGAAAGAAGACATAACGCAGATAATATAGAACATGGCATAGCGCATTTATATGTGTGCCCACGTAAAAAGTCTCTTGAGCAAACGACTCATGGTACGGTTCGATTGACAAATGCTTGTTAATACTTCCAGCACACAGAGCTCCTCTCTCCCTCTCTGTATACTTATCAGCTTTACAGACTCTGAAAGCGACGTCACATCTAATTCGCTATAAGGTAGAAAAAAGTAATCGAGTAATAGGTGCGTATATACATAACCTATTTATCTTCTCTGTTTATAGTGCGTGTACACACAGAGAGCAAACACGGAGGCAAACAGATTTTTACAAAAAAAACAGACCCACACACACTACTCTGGTCCGAACACTTGGTCAGGTCCATAAAAAGAGAGAATTTCTTTTTCCTACACTCCCCCTACAAAACTTGTGAACATTAGTGTATGGTGTGTGTTTATACCCAAAGAAGACGGTCGAACTGGCACACATAATAATAACATTGTGTACTTTACTCATTCTATTTAGTTACACAATCGTAAAAAAGCTTCCCCCGGTTGAGAACAGAAAACAGAAGCAGCAGTGTCGATGGTGCTTTTTTATACGCAGTAGTTTTGTTTGCTTCTGGTAAAATTGTTTACCTTCTTCTTCAGGAGAACAAGCAGCTACTGTGAAACAGCTTATATATATATGTGAGGACTTACCTATATGAGGTATAATAAGATGAGTATACTTATAGGCATATTGGCAAAGATACATGTAGAAATCGCATCGTTTGCTTGTATGTTTATCCAGGGAGAGAAGAGAGAGAGAGAGAGCAAGAAAGCAGCCACGGTAGCAACCATAAACCCGTAAAAACAGCTTTTTGACTTGAAGAGAGTAACTCGACCTTGTTGGTGCAGAGTCTCGTTCCTTTTTTGTACTTGTTTTTAACCTCGTATTCGTACCATATAAGCAGCAGAGCAGCGCTTGTAAATTTTTCTTTTGTTGTTGTCGTCGTCGTCGTCGTTTCGTTTAATGCCACGCTGGTAAGTAGTAACGGATTTTATTGAAGTAAAATGCTGCATAAACAACGTGTCGTTCCGTGAATGAATGAATGAGTGCAGGCAGGCCAGCAGACAGACGAGAAAAAAACCCGTCGAGTTGTTGCAGACTCTTCAATTTTCAAATGATTTGTGTGTGCATGTGTGTGTCCTCTTGTTACTGTGGCGCGGTGTTTGTTTGTGTGGGAGTAGACACAGAGAAAAGGGAGACTGGAATGGAATGTGGATTTGAGATCTGCAGAGCCAGTAAAGCCGTAACTGAACCCATACTAACAAGAGATTAGGCTGAGATAAGTATAAGCAATAAAGGGTAATAATATAGAAACAAAATAAACATTACACAATAATGTAATGGAGAACACAGAGAGAGAGAAAAAGCAAAACCAGACCATAATCGCTTTGTAAAAGTGAGGTATCGCCCACTCGTCAACCATTGTCTGGCGACGGATAGCAGTAGCACACGTACGTAGGTATTCAAAACCAGATTTGGCGGAATTTTGCAGCTGTAGTATGCAACTATGTGTTGCTATCAAAAACTGTATTTGTAATAACAGTAATAAAAAGTAATTGACTTTTAAAAAACGTTGTCCAGTGTGCCCAGTTCAAAAAACGATAAAATGGTATCCTACAATACACATATGCATATTGCTCTCTGCCTAGTTTTATTCACAAGTTGTTGCCGCATTTGAATTACTCTTTCCCTCAAACTATTCTAAAGCCATTAACAAACATCCACATTACCTACATGTACAACACAGTTGACAAACACAAGTCTATGAATAACTTATTGTCATTTTTATCAATACCGCAGCGACTTAACGCTGGAAATCGAACATGTGTCCATGCCCATATCCTCTACTACTCCATTCAAAACTCTCTCGCATTTGTGTAGCCATAAAAACAAGTCACCACAAAAACCTTGCAATGGCAAAAAAATGCCCGAATTTGCTTTCATCTGCGAAACCCAGCATACCAGAGTACGACAGCCCTGTTTTCCCGTATGCTATTTTGACCAGCCATAAATAACGGTTTCTTACGGTGAAAAGCCACTTTGCTTTATGCGCTTCCACCGATACATGCGATTTTCCTGCATGGAATGCTAAAATGTATAAAAACTTTGAATCCTTCTTCCTCTTAAAAAACTGATGATGATGACGACGATGCTGGTGGTGCCGCCAGTGTGTGTTCAACTTGTCATATTATATAAACGTTCGCACGTACATAAACTTTTTGGTTTTATAAAATACGCATAAGATGCACACTACTACAAATAATGGTAAAGAGACAGATACAGAGGACCCGGCACTCGTAGACCTGTTCTTTCTAAGCACTACCGCTACTGCCATAAAAACACAGCATGTGCACGTTTTCTTCATCTTCAACCAGTTTACTACTTCTTCAGTCTCGGAGCAGACCCGGATCGCATCCCATATTTATGTACTATCTCTCAAGATGTTGGTGCGGATGACATGGACATCGTAAGACCAATATACATAATGTAAACAGATGGGCACGCTGTTACTGCAAGTGAATCTTTATATACCTATTTTCTCCTTCCTTTTCTTGTCAGTTGTGCTCGCTCTCGTTTCCCCTCTCCAGTTTTATTATTCTTATTGGGTATGAATAAAACGACCAAAAGAAACCAACTCGACAGCCAGACAAGTTCACTTTAGCTTTCTAGTAATAGTTTTCATTCCGGTCGGCAAAGACACACTTTCTCTCTCTCTCTCTCCTCTATCCACATAACCGGAACAAACGTAGAAGTTGGATTTAACGTGTAACGTGTGTATTTATAAAGTATGTAGGAATATACAGATATATGTATAAATAACGAACTTTGCCACTGCATCCCCACTCCTCTCCCGTCTAATACACTATGTATAAAGGATAAATTGAAGGAAAAGGAGACGAAGGAAAAAGGAAAAATAGAAAAATGTTAAAGGGGAAAAGCTTCTAGGGAAAGTAAAAGGGCAACAGCAGTGTCGAACTCTCTCTCTCTCTTTCTCCCAACTTTGTGCAGCCATACTACTATAGCGTCTGTAAAAGTCTTCTTTTAGACTTTCCAGACACGACGACGTAATACAGACCATACATACTATTTGATAATACATTTACTTGTAATAGCTATATTGTCTCCCTCACAAAGTGCATACATATCTAAGCTGACTTTCTCCTCCCTGTGTGAGTGTTTGTGCAAAGCCAGCTAAACTATTGGGACTTTTTTATATTCCATCCCAGCACAAATACACAAGACGAGCGGCGTTGTATTTATATATTGGTTGGCTAAGACTTTTTATGTCTCTAGTCTTCCGCCAAAAAAACTGCATTTCCCCTAACCGCTTCAAGGAAAAAAAACAGTGGAGTAGTGGAGCACAGCGCATAGAGAGAAAGAGCAAACCCATATAATTTTGTAAAACTCATCGGACATTTGGAGAGAGACAAGAAAAAATACGGCTGCCGCTTTTCTTTCTTTACTCCCCACACTACACTGCAACACGACAAGAGTGAAAAAAACCAGTTACGAAGGGGAAAAAATTGTAGAAGAAATAAGAGGAAGTAAAAAGGGAAGAAAAAATAAAGATGCTTTCCTTGCTCATCTCCCTCGTTCATTTAGACGTAGTTGGTGTACAACTACATCCACTTCGCCGCATCGGATGCACAGTTTTTTTTCTTCTCTCTTTTGGCTTTCTCCGGACATGTAGGTAGGCACACATCCTTAGATTGTATAACACACTCAGAATTTTATATAAGCGCCTTGGCTTTGCCCACACACATACTCACTCACTTATGTATCCCTACTTCTTTTGCAAGTTTTTGTGTAAAGACAGTTTTTATGCGAGTAGGGATACAACACTGAATGGGGAAAATAGAAAACTGCAACCATGTTCAATGTTCAGGGAAGAGGAAAAAGTCATAGACAGAGAGATAAAGTGAAAACGAAGGAAGGGAGAGTCAGATATTTTTTTGGGAAGTTCAACCGGGTGCTGTTATATATGTATAACTGCTAAAATATAAATATAGGCACATTCGTACTGTGCCGGCATAATATATGGCTTGTTATATGCCTTTCCCCGTTCACATATCCATACGCTTTCCTTCTGGTTAAAACGGAAAAAAGAGATTTTCTTCTTATTTTCCTCTCTTTTCTTTTTATTATTTTTTTCTCCGTGGAAGATACGACTCATTCCATAGAACCACGGGCAATAGTAATAATAACACAATGCCATCCGAGTGGG